>JACDJE010000057.1:558111-691599 GCA_016647715.1 Pavo muticus
CCCCACCCTCCCCTTATTTCAAATAGATCTCACCTATATCCGCTCCCTTGCGTGAGTTACAGCACGCTTCTCTCAACGTGCCTCCTCCGTCACAACAGACCTTTGGTCCTCTGCAGACTATTGGTGATGTGATTCATGAATCATGGTTTAGGTTATTGTAGGTATTCTAAAGCAGAGTTAAAACCAAGCTATATGCTCTTGGAAAGAGCAAACTAGATATCAGAACAATTTAATTTTACTTCACTATCTTCCAGCCATATGTTTACAAAATAGCAGAAGTTTAATCTGCCAGCCAAAGTGGTCACTTCACATTACATCAATTGCAAATTATGCTTCAAACAAATAATATAATATTCCGTTCTCACCAAGTAAACAAAGCATGCGCCATTCCTACAAGACACTGCTAATGGAATGCAAGTCACTCACCCAAGACGGTTGCCACTACTGATGTTGAAAGAGTGCGGTTACATACACTTATTAGTCTGAACATAATGGTCTGAGTTGTACTGCATGGCTTCTTAATGTGAAACCACACCTGTCAATACTAGGAAAACCAGTGTCATCACCCATTACTTTGCTTGTCTCATAGAGCTCTTATGGGCAATTGGAGAGGAAAAAAAACCACCAAAACTAAACCAAAACAAAACACCCCCAACAACCAAATCAGCAGGACTGTCACAGTTGCTCCTAATATCATCAATAAGGGAAGCATATTGTTTTCTGTGTATTAAAAATCACAGTGATCATTTTTGAACAGTTTCATCAGCTTCTGTACTTCAGGCATGGATATAAAATCACGGTCAGGGGGACTGCAGTTCACATACATTCAGTACAGATGAAGGACTTTATTCAGACTGTCACCATAAGTGACTTACATGTCACAAGCAATTCTCACTACAGACAGCACAAGCAGCCAGAGTCTGGCAGCTTGGACGGTAAATAAGCTGAATTGCTCATTGCTCTCTTGAATTGAAACATCATGACAAGTACCCAAGTCTATCTTAGGGCTTCAGAAAGCAAATCTGTGCATGGCTTTTATGGTTCAAGAATTAAAGTCTGCAAAAGTGTCATCCCCTGTCGAGGCAATTTAAACTTATAACAACTTCTGAATTACCTGTGCTCCATTCTCGGCTAAGCAGCAGTGGTGGACCTTCTCTGTGCATCCTTTCTACAGTTGTCCAGGGTGGCATGGGGCTGGCCTCCACTTGGAGGACAGCATCTCTGGTGATGATCCTTGCAGTAAGACAGTACAGATGAAAAATCTCAGGATTCATGCAGAAAGAGTAAGGACAGTGATGGAAATGGGGAAGAGGAGTAGGTTGGAAAAAGAAGTCAAGCAGCAATCGGACTGCAGAAGTGGTGGGAATGGGAAGGCCAAGAAACCAGTGCAGGACTAGGAAGGAAGCAGTGTGACCTAAATGAACAAGACACTAATAGCCAGGTCAGGAGATACAAATTAAGATTGGGCTATAAAGCAGTTCAAGGTAAGCACAGAATGCAATAGGATTTGGAAAGATCTGTGCAGGAACAACTAGGCTGCCTGGCTAGCCTAAAGCTAGCTGGTAAGCAAGGAGCAGGGCAGAAAGATGCTGACGCAGGGCTGGGATGCCCAGGCAGAACTGGCTGACCAAGCAATTAGAGACTACCAAAAATTCTCTAGGATGTAGACTTCAGCAGGAAAGCAACTTCAGGATAGCAACAGAGCTGGGATTAATGCAAAAAGCACCAAAAGCACAATAGCTCTGGAAAAAGAAAAAAGAGAAAAAAAAAAAAAAAAAAGAGAGAGAGAGAGAAAGAAAGAAGAAACACAGCTAAGGACACTGCTGCAAGGTAGAATTGATCCTCTCCTCCACTGGTACTTTCCAGCTGGACACATAATTGAAGATGTGACAAAGAGCTACGCAAACTCAACTTGATACAGTCTTCATCTTAAGAACCAGACTTCACACTAATGGAAAATGAACTGCCTAGAGGTTTGATCATGAGAGTCAAGACTTCAGTTTGAAATGAGGAATAAATCACAAGAATGAAATGAGTCACCTCTTAAGATTTCTAATGTGCACAGTCGCTTGTAGTCTTTACTTATCCACAGAATCTGGGACAGCAAAAGCAATATAAAACATCTGTTACCAAGAGCAAGCAAGCACAGGTGTAGGTGTGTCAATGGGTGTGAACTGTTTGCTCTGATTGTTTCTGCGAGTTTTTTCCTTACATACAAATCTATTCATGTGTAATAATACCCGATGGGAGCAAGTAAAGAAGACAGAGCTGGACTCTTCTCAGTGATTCTCAGTGAAAGGGCAAGAAGCAATAGCCATAGATTGAAGTGTAAGAAATTCCATTTAAACACCAGGAAAAATCCTTTTACTGTGCAGGTGTCTGAGCACTAGAACAGGTTTCCCAGAGAGATTGTGGAGTCTCCATCTTTGGAAACACTCAATAGCCACCTGGACATGGCCCTGAGCAGCCAGCCCTAACTGATCCTGCTCCCAGCAGGTGATTGGGCCAGACTGTCTCCAGAGGTGCCTTCTTACCTCGGGAAGTCTGTGAAGCAATAACAAACTTATGCAAAAAATATCTAGTTCATGTTGATATTTCAGTGATTCCACCCCTCAATTTTAATTTTCAAAGATTAAACGTACTGAGTTTCCAAATTGTCTAGGACAGCTTTTACCTCTAGTATTTAAACTCTGACCTATGTCTTTTAAGCATAACTATGAACTGTCTACAATAAAAATAACTCTGTATATCATACTACTTCAACATAGTGCCTTTGGGAAAACAAACAGAAAAAACTGCTGACACGGTTGTCAAGGTTAATAGACTAAACAGACGCTCCTTGATAAACAAAAATCTTTCAACTTGCATCCAACAGTAACAACTATTTTTTCCTTCAAGAACTCTAATGATAAGCAATTGACTCTCTTACTTAATTCAGATTCACAGTCAGGCCCCACTGAAGAATGTCAACAGCTTATAAGTTTCTTTTGCATAGCTAGTAACAAGAATTTGCTTGTAAACATAAGGAGTGATGTATTCTTAAAGGAATTTTGGCAGTACTCCTATTTATGCTTTTCATATACCTGTGGCAGAAAACTCCAGAAAACATATGAGACCAAAGAGCAAGAGCTCTTTCTCTTCAACTACCCAACTTCCAAACTGACCTCTCCCACATCAACACTGAATAGCTGCTTAACCACATTACTTAAATTAGAAAATTAGCAAGTAATTTTTTCAGGTTTTTTTTTTTTTTTTTCCTATGAAATTTAGTTCTTCTACTCTTGTGTTGGGGACCCCAGTTCTGGATGCAGTGCTCCAGATGGGACCCCCTGAGGGTGGAGCGGAGGGGACAATTTCCTCCCTCTCTCTCCTGGCCACCACTCCATTGATGCAGTCCTGGATACAGTTGGCCTTCCAGGCTGCAAGGACTACCAAAAGAATCTGAAGCCTGGGCTTTCTTGTTCCTTAGGCATATTTTGAAGAATGGGTCTTCTTCAGTTCTTATAGCTACTCTTTGAATGAACTACACAAGTAATCACAGTGTCCCTGCAATTAGAGATGAGACTGTGTTTTAAGAAGTATCCAAATTCTTTGTGAAAATGACAGGACAGTCTCAGCAGGCGAGACTGAAAACAAACTGGCCCAGAAGAGCTATGATTGAGCACAGCACCACACTGTTGCAGTGACGGCTCAGAGCCTGTTGCAATCGGTAAGGAATTCAGTCTGAGTTCCTCAGGCTCCTGCGAGCTGTTCCTATCTGTAAGTGAAGTTATGTGGAGGAATGATGTGACACAGACCTTCCTTCCTTTTTAAAGCATCCCCCCGAAAACATATAGTTTAGAACTATTAAAAGGTTTACTCAATATTGTTTTTCCTAGATTTTCATTTCAGAAGCACTGGGCAGCATCCTAGAACGTGGTGCAAACTCCAAATCATGGAGATGCTCTGCATTTAACTCCAACAGACTCTGAATTTCTTTTCTGAATATATTGTTTGTATATCTAGCTATGAATTTAAAATTCATCTCCTTACATAAAAGTCCATACATCATGTAGGATGTTTGTAATCTGTCTCTACATATGGTGTGCATCTGAGCAAGGGTTGGTAAGTAACATTTCATTTGATGAAATTCAATTTCATATAGGTATATAACAAAACAATATCAACTAATTGAAGATCTCCTTAACATAAATGTCAAATCTTTGATCCCAAAAACAACCTTAAATTTAAGGAGCCTTGAAGTCTTAAAGTATGCCCATGGAACTATTAGAAAGCTATTTATATTTTATTTTTAAACACCGAAGCTGCTTATCATTTGCAGATTGTTGTTGGTTATTATGGTTACCATTCTCTAACACAATCCAATCTGCCTGCAGTTTTCTATTTCAGGATACAGCAGTGATAACATTAACAGACTAGACTTCTCATCTTGCAGATATACATACGTTAGGGACACATGCTATCTCCTCCTGCACTGAAAGATAACAGGAGCATGTTCTCACAGAAATAACAGGCTGCAAGTGACTGCCATTCTTGCCGTTAAAACACTTAACCCAAACCACAATGAGTGTCAGACAAAGGTTTGATACCATTTTGCCTGCTTTATTATGGATCCTTCATATCACTCTGATAGTGGAGAGGTGCCATCAAGTTGGGAGATCCATCCACAGGTGATTGTTCCCATTTGTGACCAAGATTTTTTTTTATGCGTTTGGTTTTGTGTTCATTTTAAATGTAGTGCAGTCATAGGAAACACCTTGCAGTCTTGCAGCAGTGAAGCACAGAGAATGGGGACAGACTGAAAAAGCAAGTAAATGGTCAACGTGCCCTTGCTAGTGTAAGTCCTTCACACAAATTGCCTGCAACTGAGAGTAGCCAAATATTTCTGAACAGCTGAAAGTTTTTTTTAGAGCTTCAAGTGGCTGAAGAAAAAAAAAAAATCATCAACACTTACTTTTAAAAGAAATAATACCTTAAGATTAAAGCAAAGATAATGTTCATTTCACTATAGTTATTAATTTCAAGAAGAAAAGTGCATATGCTTTTGAGCACAAGAACAGCAACAACAGAACCAGTCTTTGAACTAAAATATATAAAATCTTGGGAAAAGTTGGAAAAAATAGCCTTGATGGAAAAATTCCCTAGAAAATACAGAGTTCCGTTGAAAATTTAGTAATTCAAAACTTTAATGTCACCACTACATGCTGCTGACCTGCTACACCAAATAATACTTCAAATTAACACTAGGATTTAATCTCAGTGAGATGCTTTCAACTCTCACAGGCAGAACGCGCCTGCTTCTGGGCATGCTGTAATGTCCAAGTGCCAGCAGCTGTGTGATGATTGCCAGCCACTGATGTCCCAGAGCTGGTGACTAAAGAGCAACCTGGGGAATCCTTTTGGCTTGTAACTGTACAGAAGCCACCATGAACTGCCATAGACATTAACTATCTCTGTCCACATCTCCACATCCTGAAAATTAGGCTCAAGCTACAGATTGTCCTCTGGGCACTCATGATATTGATTTATCTATTGATACTTCCCAGTGGAAAGGTTTAATGCATGGTCTTTTAAAACCGTTCTGATTTGTAGAATGAAGTACTAATTCATGTATGAAGTCCAATCATAGAATCATAGAATCATAGAATCACAGAATGGCCTGGGTTGAAAAGGACCACAATGACCATCTAATTTCAAGCCTCCTGGTATGTGCAGGGTCACCAACCACCAGACCAGGCTGCCCAGAGCCACATCCAGCCTGGCCTTGAATGCCTGCAGGGATGGGGCATCCACAACCTCCTTGGGAACCTGTTCCAGTGTGTCACCACCCTTTGTGTGAAAAACTTCCTCCTGATATCTAACCTAAACCTCCCCTGTCTCAGTTTAAAACCATTCCCCCTTGTCCTATTTCTATCCACCCTCGTAAAAAGCTGCTCCCCTTCCTGTTTATACGCTCCCTTCAAGTACTGGAAGGCCACAACGAGGTCTCCCCGGAGCTTCTCTACTCCAAGCTGAACAATCCCAGTTCCCTCAGCCTCTCCTCATAGGAGAGGTGCTCCAGCCCTCCGATCATCTTAGCGGCCCTCCTCTGGACCCGCTCCAAGAGCTCCACATCCTTCCTGTACTGGGGGCCCCAGGCCTGGACTCAGTACTCCAGATGGGGCCTCACAAAAGCTGAGTAGAGGGGGACAATCACCTCTCTAAAATGTGAGCTACTGATAGTTCTGCATTCTGTTATTATTTCAGAAGTGGAAGCATATCTGACCAGCAGAGCTCTAACAGCAGGCTGTAGGAGGTACTGTGGCATACTACTTTTGTTTATGCACAAGCCATCATTCCACCTTTCCATCAATTGAAGTTCTCCCACCAAATGTTGTGGTTTCTTTGGCCTCATCATTTCTTCAAATCTCAGTTCCTATTCCTCATGTTTGAAACATGCAATTTTTCTGATGCTTGCATTTTTGGCAACCCTAGAAGCTTTATTAATTATGCTTAATTTTTGGTACAAGCCGGTCCTCATAATTTAAAGAGCTCCAGTGAAATGAGTTTTGATGCAATGCAAAAATTGGAACAACTCCCACCAGCAGATAGGACTGACTATCGCTTGAGACCCACTTCAGAGCTCAGAATAGGAATTAAGGGGCATTTAGACAGCTGCTGCTCTAACCACTTCCTGCACCTCTGGGTATGGGTGTCACCTGGCATTGCAGGAACATACTTGAATTTAATGAGCAGGGAGCCAGAAGGACAGCCCTGGCTAACAGGAGCCATAACTATAACCCTAGCGTGTTGCAGTGGAAGCAGTCTGTCTGCTACATGGAGCCAGGAGTCAGTAGAGCAATGGAGATGATAAGAACAGTTCAGTTATTCCTTGCTCAGGACTAATACAGCATACAGCACGTGACAAAGGCATTTTCAGCACTCCCCTGATGAAATGCAGCAGGTAGTAAACTCGTAGTCTCACTACCCTGCCCACTTCAAACAAGGGAAATCTTGCCAGCAGCGCTGGAACCTGAATATCATTTTTCTGCTTGGCACTTTTTTCTAGTTCTCTGTTGCTACAGTTCATGATCAGTGTTCATTACAAAAACAAATGTGTGCTCCAAGCAGCTCGGTTCCTCAGCACTGACACTGCTGAGAGCTCCTGCATCAGGACCAGGATGTGCACCTCAGACTTTTCCCCTGTCAGGCTTGCCTTCTCAGCTCCAGGGCCCTGATCCTTCAGCACTTTCCGCTGGTGAGTTTTCAAGGTGATCCCGCTGGTGATTCAGCAGACAACCCTACGCCATTTCCAGTTTCAGACACATGGCTCTACTGGGAGTTGGGCATGGACTTTTTAAGTCACTGAGAAGCTTCTCCTGAGTACAAAATATTTACAGGACAATTGATTTACAGCCACAAGAAGTGACTAATATAGTAAGAACTCTGATCAAATCCATAATTATTCATCTCAATGTGGTCGTGACCTACTAAAGACAGTGTTTTAATTCCAAGCTACAATAACTTCTCTTCTCTTATAATCAGAAAACTGAATCTAAGTCATTCATTGTGCTGTGCATGACGTGATCTGAATAGAAGATTCACACTAAGCCAGCATCAACGCGGAAATTTACTTCTAAAACTTAAGGAAACGATTATCTCAAGCACTTCTGTACAGAAACTTCAGGATTCTCCTTCTGAAATGAAAGATTTCTGCTATTACGATGCTAGTTTGTAAGTCTACACAAATTGCGTATAATAAAGTTCAGAGATTCATCTGAAAGCACAACAGAAGCTGATCACATTTTCTCAACAGAAAATATCCAGCCAGAAAATATGGAGGCCAAAAATATCACAGTGTTCTCGGAACTCACCAATTGCCTTGAAAACCAGCAGAAATTTCTTAAAATCCTTGGTTTGAAATTGACTTTCATAGCACTCCGCTGTAGCATGAGCTCCTGAAACTGTTACCTAATTAAGCACTTAGGTAAGTGCTTTCTCATATACCCTAATGATACTGTTTCCAAATGAACAGGGAATATTGCTGAGAAGTAACACTTAGATTTCAAGTGATACTTTTTCTAAAACGCAATACCTTAAGTATGCAATCCATCAGTTCATAGAAAGCAGATACTGCAGAGATCACTCTTTCAAATAATAAAATGACATCATTTTTTTTTAATTGTTACATTATTGGAAATCAGAAAAGATAAGCATATTTTATTATCATATAATGATAAAGTATGTGCGGATATGACCAAGAAAGAAAAGGAACCACTGGAACCTTTCAAATTAAAATCAGTCGGCATAGCGCTTAAATAAATAAGCAAAATCACAGACTCACTATAAGGTGGAAAACAAAGCCTGTGTATGGCTGAACCACACGGATTTGTGAAGAAAGGCTTTGACCAAATACAAAGTGAATTGCACAGAAACCAGTGTGTGCCTCACTGAGGACTCTGCCAGACTGAGAAGATACCAAGTTACGACTACTGCAAAGCGAGTGATCCCCTGGATCAGCAGCAGCCCATTCAAAATGAAATTCAGCTTTTACCCAGAATTGCCAGCAGACTTGAAAATGATATATTTTCTGATCTTAATAGTCTAAAAATACTGTTTACTAACAAGTTAATAATTTCTAAATGATGACTATCCTAACTTGTCAATCTGTCAGCATCCTTTCAGCAGCCTCAAAATATCCAAGAAAAAAAAATAGAAATTTATATCCACCAAACGACCGCAAAATGCAATGTATCATTAATGATGAGCTGCAGAAAAACAAGTTGTTTTGTGAACAGCAGAAGTAACAAAGCCCAGTTTCCCACACACACCTCCACAATACCTTCAGCTCGCTCCCATTTTCCCTACACACCACATGCTCTGCACACGTGGCTCCCCTCCCCTCACCAAACTTCCCACCAGTTGCTGGTTGAACAAGAGGCACAGACTCAGTTACTCTGGAGTTATACCCACGCTAATCAGCTGGCTGGGTGCTACCTCCTGGATGCCTGGGAGCCCAGAGAGTGCCTCAACTCAAACACTGGCATGCAGAGCAAGTAGCGTTAGCAGCTCCAGCCAGCCCCTAAGGACTCTGTAGCTCCGAGACCTCTGCAAGGCTGATGTAAATCGGCCATTGGATTAAAGTTACTGAGAAGCACAGCTAACAGATGGAAAGTGGGATTGCATAAAGCTTGTCTAGGGAACCAACCTAAACATCAGAGCTGTTACACAAAGACTGTCCATGCGCTTTAATACTCAGCAGCTTGTTTAAATATAAGATGCTGCATGACCAGCAAGGTAAAAGTGTATATTTTTCAAACCATCTCTTTCACAGAACATTGGTTGCTGTTATTAAGCAGTTGCAAGCGTTATATAAACCCCAGATTTTGATGCAGCAGTGGAGCACGGAGATTTCTGCTAACAGCAATGTGCTGTAAAGATGGGTAATAAAATATGGTTTTAAAAAATCCTATATGCATATATGATTAGGAAAACTATTTTCACAAATACAACATCTGTATTTTGGCTCATACCAAAAAATCACCATAAAACAGAGCAGCCCAGTGATTCAAAAGCCTACAAAAAATATACCTCAATGCACGAGAATTTCGAGGGTCTTTTACCTCCCCCTTCTTTCACACCCTTTTTATGTTGCATTTCTGCATTGTTCATCCTTGTAAGAAAATAACAAAACTAACCTCTTTCATTTTAGGAAATTCCAGGCTTGTTCATTGCAATTTGAATTAAAAACAAAAGCAAACAAACAAACAAAAAACCCAGAGCAGCAAGTGTATATTCCACCAATGCTGAAAACCAAAATTCATGGATATCAGGGTAAATTGGCAAAAAGACAGATGTCACTTCTTGGTGTCCTCACCTTACCTGCTATGCAGGTGACAGCTTCAGAAGACCAGAAGGGATTTGTGCACCTGATGTGCTCACAGTTTTCTGGCAGAAGTTTCCATATTGTAGTGTTTTTTGTCATCAGTCTGTGGTGTTGGTGAAAATATGTCAGCGTTTAGACAGGAAGTATTGTTTTATTTCTTTTTACTGGAACATTTTAATTGACTGGAACATTTTAGAGGTCAACTTATTAGAAGAGGTATCTATCATTAAGAGGCTATCACCGGTAAGCACTTTACTTAATTATACAAGTCAAAAAATATGAAAGAGAAAGATCTCTTTCAATCTTCCCAATCTTCCTATTACTTTCCACTCAGCCATCTAAACTACTCTTCTTTTTTCAATGACATAACGTTTGAGAACTGTTACTGCTAACAACAAACTAATTTTCAAACACAGCTTCCTGTAAAATCCTTCTGAACAGTGAGCGACTACAGCCAAAATTCACATCAGCCACATTTTCTTCCCCTCACAGCACATCTAGAAATGAGGAGAGAAACTGAGAGAATGTAGAATCATAGAATCACAAGGTTGGAAAGGACCTACAAGATCATCTAGTCCAACCATTCTCCTATCACCGTTACTACTAAAGCTACTAAACCGTATCTCATAGCACCTTATTCAGACATGAAAAGAAGGGTCCTCGGTCATGATGTTGACAGAAGAATTGGCCATTTGTTCAGCTGCGCACATTAAGCTGCACACATGAAACTTTTTTTTCCCTTCCTTCTTTTTCTTTCCCCTGACTCTTCCCCTTACTGAGGGCCTGCCATGAAGCAGAAATGTGCAGAATCCTTTTAGCCAAATGTTATTCCTTTCCATTTTCCCTAGCCAGCTTTTTTTGCCCCCCAAGACCTGCACATCCACAGCACAGCTTCATGGCATCTCCTTGCCCTCCTTCCACAGGACCTCTATGACTACCCCAGACAGAGCCTGGACTTCTTCACATTGTGATACCAGGGAAAAGGTTCATTTTACTCTGTAACCCAGATGTACCAAGCTCACCTCCTTCTTGGCATTATTTGACAGCCGGTAGACAGAAAAAGGAGAATGTTGCATGGGCACATGGACATTGTTAGTGCTAAATTCTGACAACAGATAGGCTATTTTCAGATAAGGAATACTTTACAATTGCAATTATATTTCTTTTTTTTACTTTAATCCCTTTTCCCTCATTATATATATATATATATATATATATGTAATCTCAATTGTTTCCCCATTGGTAATTGCAATGGGACTGTCAGCAAAGCCCAGAACACTCTAATTTATCAGAACTCTCAGAACTGATTGGAAACTATACATATTAAAGCCTAAAGAGCTAAGCATTTAACTAGGCTAATAACATTAGAAAATGCTGCAGGCAGATGAAGGTATGAACATAATTCTTGCTTCCCACTATTTTGAACATCCACACTGAAAACAAGTCCACCTCAGCTGTAGCTGGTAGCTGTATACCTTCATACTTCATGGCTTCTAAAGTACTTCATACTTCTAAAACACACTGAATGTGGTGATGAACCACGACATGTGGGAATAACTTAATCCTTCCTGCCTCTCAAGCATAGGAGCAGATTTTAATTTGGAGTAAAGAACAGTTGCCACCAGGTAGACAGAAAGTTAGCAATAGCTACTCAGCTGCTCAACTGGAGATCGACAAATCATCCAGAGAAAGAAAGGCTGAAAGGGACCTCCAGAGATCATTGAGTCCAACCCCCCTACAAAGCAGGGTCCCTACAGCAGGCTGCACAGGTAGGCGTCCAGGCGGGTTTTTAATATCTCCAGAGAAGGAGAACTCACAACCTTTCTGGGCAGCCTGTTCCAGTGCTCCGTCACCCTTACTGTGAAGAAGTTCCTTTGCATATTGGTGCAGAACTTCCTATGCTCAAGTTTATGGCCGTTTCCTCTTGACCTGTCCCCACAGACCACTGAAAAGAGGTTGGCCATATCTCCTTGACTCCCACACTTAAGATATTTATAAACATTAATAAGATCACCTCTGAGTCCTCTTTTCTCAAGGCTGAACAGACCCAGTTCACTTCGCCTTTCTTCCTAGGGGAGATGCTCCAGGCCCTTCACCATCCTTGTGGCCCTCCGCTGGACTCTTTCCAAGAGATCCCTGTCTTTTTTTGTACTGGGGAGCCCAGAACTGGACAGAGTACTCCAGATGAGGCCTGACCAGGGCAGAGTAGAGGGTGAGGATCACCTCCCTCGACCTGCTGGCCACGCTCCTTTTAATGCATTCCAGAATCCCATTGTCCTTCTTGGCCACCAGGGCACACTGCTGGCTTATGGCACCTGTTGTCCACTAGGACGCCCAGGTCCTTCTCCACAGAGCTCCTCGCCAGCAGGTCACATCCCAGCCTGTACTGATACCTGCAGTTATTCCTTCCCAGATGCAAGATTCTGCAAAGATCAGATCCAGTCCCCTGAAAGGACTGATCCAAACTCAGTTTCCTTGTAGGAGAGAGAAACAGAGCAGCCATTCTACGAGATGCTCCGCACCCGAGCAGTCTCAGTCAGCAAAATGACTCTCATGCCTCTGGTGTGCTGCTTCTCCGCAACCATATTCAAACCTTGCACAGAGCAAGCTTAAGCCAAGCATTTGGATGAACTTTATTTTTACTATTATGGAAATATGTTATTTATACTGTTTTAATCTCCACTCTCTGCTTCCTACAGCAAAAGAAGGAAAACAAAGTATACCTGAGTACAACTTCTCAAACATCTTTGTTATTTACATTTTATTCCAGAAGCTCAGCTGAACCTGGGATACCTGCTCCCATCATCCCCTGGCACCAGGGGACACATATCTGGTAAGATGCTGCCACGCCAACACTCCTGAGAGCAGTACAGCTCAGCCCAAAGCAGAAAATAGAGCACACCATGTGTGCCCGGGCAGAGAATGTACTTCAAAGTGTTGCCAGTAGAGAGTCCCATTGCTCTCATATTGAGGAGAAAACAATCATTTAGCACGATCTCAAGAACACAGAACAGCGAGATACTTTATTTCAGCTGTGGTTAACAGGACCACAGATAGGAGCACTGGTGGCAGCAGCCACCTGCACGGGCTTTCACTTCCCCTCACTGCCAGCATTTGCAGTTTTTCAGCGTGTCAGCAATTTAGTGTCTGATTAAAAAAAAACAAACAACCAAGCAACAACAAACAACAAAAACCAACAACCAAAACATAGAAAGCTCAAAAGTATCATTTGGACTTCCGCTGTAAGGCAGACACATTTT
This sequence comes from Pavo muticus, assembly GCA_016647715.1. NCBI lineage: Eukaryota > Metazoa > Chordata > Aves > Galliformes > Phasianidae > Pavo > Pavo muticus. The sequence goes on from JACDJE010000057.1 coordinate 571,237, forward strand.
TCAACAACACTTAAGCATGGCTAGATGAGAGCAAAGTGAAACATTTTAACTGTAATTAAGTTAATTTGCTAGCCAGTCTGTACGTTTCATTTCTAAATTCAGTTGCTCCCCAGCATCTGGCCTGGCTCCTGCAGCATATGCTTACCCCTGGTGCACCGAGCTCAGCCTGCGGAGCCATCGGGCGTCTGTCGAGCATGCCAGCCGTGCTCCGTGCAGGCCAGCCCTCCCTGCAGCGACGTGTCCTCCAGCAGCAAAACCTCCCCAACTGAGCAGCACGCCGCCAAAACTTCGGCACATCAGCCTACATGAACCATCACTGGTTTCTTCTCCTCTTCAGGCCTGGCTTAAAGCGCCAAGCTTATGCCTACATGAGGCGATCCTGTTTGCTGGAGACTTCTCTCAGCTGTTGATCTGATTCAGTTCCTATGTTAGGTTACAGCTCAGCGGAGAGCCCGTCACCATCAATTAGCAAGGAAGAGTGGGAGGGTTCTGTGCTCCAAGCAACGTCAGCCGCTTTGGAAAAGAAGCCTGCACACTTGCTGGAGTAACACAACATTTTATTAATCTCAGATGCATGCCTTGCAGCACGCACAGCCTCCTGTTAACATGCAGCTGGCTCTGCAGCCGGGAGCAAATCACGGAGAAGTGTCCAAATGCAAAAAGCATACTTCTTTCTGTTTATGGGTTTGATTTTACTTTTTGTCCTTTTTCTGAACAGAATCATTAGGCACTGATATGACAAGTTAGAAATCTTAACTCAGGATGGAAATCTCCCCTGTGAAAGAAAAATTAAGCTTGACCACAATGAAGGCAGAAGATATATTCAAATGAACCTCAACCCCAGAGGCTTATAAAAACAACCATCCTAAAAACAATCAAAAATAAAATAGTCATTTGCCACATTGGTACACTGGTCCACTCAAATGACCAGCGAAACTCTCATATTTTCCACTATTGGCCTTAGTGAGTCTAAGACTTTGCAGGATTAGGGCCAACTGGCTTAAATTAAAAGTACAGGGTAACTGCTTCTGAAGGTATGGCAAAGAGGAATAAGGCACAGGGAGCAATCAGAAGGGAGCGCTATGGAGAAAGAACTGCAGAGCAGCAGCTTCCTGCCCTGCTATCACTGGGACAGTAAGTGGTAATGCAGTGACTGCAGAGAGCAACACCAAGAACAAACATATGGGGGGCTCCAGCTGCTCAGTGAGCCGGGCAAACTTCTCAGGTTATGCATAGAGATTTTTATATGCACACTAGAGAAGCAAAGTTCCATCAAATTGAAACTGGGCTGTATGAGCTGAAAACATTTCCTATTGCCAACCCCTTAACACTGACTGTGTAAGCAGACTGTGAATTTGAAGGTAGCTGGAGAGGGACACTTGCTCATCTCTCAAGAACTGAGACACACACACACACATATATATTAACAAAAGCTTCAGACTGGATTCCAGTTATATTATTAGGTTCCTACACGTATGTTTATAAGGTGTAGCAAAGTCAATACAAAGTTATCTTCCTTTCCTGCCCCCTGCAAAAAAAAGTGAAAATGTGTTTTATTGATTTATTTATAAAAGCTGCTTACCACGTCCTAAACAATTCTAAGAGGTGGTTTTGGTTTGTCCATGATCATTCATGTTGTTAAAACTTTCCCACAGTCTCAGATGCCAATATTCAAACTAGATGCTCAGATGGCAAATTAAATTAAATCAATAGAAACTTTGCATGTATTTATGATGAAAGCCAAACACTTCTTTCCCATGAAACAGATATTTCTATTTACATGAAAAAGATTAAGAAGGAAAATGAAAAATTGAACATCAACAAGTGGTTGTGCAGTATAACCTGATTTCCATGTAAGGTGCTTTATGAAACTGGAAATGCTGAAGCCACTACTGTCTGCAAAAAGAAGCAAACTTCAGTGATTAGAGTTTTAGAAGGCTGTGAGAAGTATAGCAACTTCTGATGCAACACCATAGTCATAACTTTTCTTACAGTAAAATCACTGAGCTTTTCTTGGCAAAATTAATATCCTTGAGAGCTTAACACACGCTATGGGACACAAATACCTTGGGGCAAATCAGAACTAAGAATACACAATCGTAGTCCCATCTGGAATATCAGAGTTAGCACAGGGCAGCCCCAATTCCAGAGCCATGTATTTTGTCCTTCAGCAAGTTCTCCAGAACACTGAAACCACGCTTTTAAGGTTGGGCTCCCATGGTGGCAAATTTTGGCATCGCAACATTGAAACAAAAGAACTTTGTACTGGAAAACACTGTAAAAAATGACTCAAACTGCAGACTCAGTAACAGGGAAAATCCCTGGTAATGATCATGAAGTTTCTAAATCTTCTAGACACAGAATAGAAACCACTTCTTTTTAAAACTAGCAACAAGAACAGCACAACAACAACAGAACTTCTGAGCTGTCTGTCACAGCTCTGACTGCCACAGAACAAGAGCGATGACAGCGCCAGGTGACTTCTGCCCTTTCTTGCTCAAGAGGATGAGCTGTCACCTGAGAGGCATGAGGGCTGTTTAAGAGCCGTGCACTGTGCATTTCCTTACAGATTAATTAAAGTGCCTTAGAACAAAAGGAAATGGCCTTCAGTCAAGTACAGAAAATTACAAGGTCTTTATTAAGACAGGAATAGGAACACAATTCATTCAGTGACTACTACTTTCCCTTACTGCTTATGGCACTTGTGGAAAAGTAGCTTTAACAATAGATATCAGTACTCTGTACTTACACAGTGTTTTCGTCAGTAGTCTCAATCAATTTTCAATACAACTTTATGAAATTCAACTACATATTTGGACAATAAATGCTATGAAGCACTAGTTAGTACAAGCACTGAATGCTTAAATACTCAGTTATCTATTAATAGAAACTTATTTCTGAGTGTCTGATTATACTGCATTGTACTGCGCTTTCTTTTTTACCAAAGCAGTGTATCTGGGTTCTCTTTCCATCCCAAGCTGAAAAGAAGGTGCCTGTCTACGAAAGTTCTTGTTGACAAATCAGATAATCACTTGTTAGTGATCACAACAGGCAACTTCTCAGAAGTAACAAAAGCTTAGAAATGAGAAATTTTTCTCATCATCTAATTATTGTGCATCAACTGATCCATATGTGAACACGTGGGCACTCTTAGCATATGGCAAACGAATTAAGACCACTTATTGTCATTCTGCCTCATTATGGATTATGTTATGTGGCATTTGCTGATGGATAAATGCATGACTAGGTAAAGCATGATAACTTGTCAACCCACGTGTCTACACCTAGTATACTCACAAGGATTCTTCTGTTTCTCCTTTTCTTTGCATTTTAAAGGTAGAAATTGCACTTACTTTACTTTGGTTATCTGAAAGACCACATTAGCTTTTATTCAGCCATCAGGTACCTCACCAGTCTTGCACAGTCTCACAAAAGACAAATTCATGTTTCTGAGATTCCTCAGTCATCTTTTAAGTATCCTGACATGAATATCCCACACAAAGGCCTCAAGGTGAAGGAAGTGCTGTCCAAGCCATTGCCTTTCCCAACCAACCTTGACCACCAAACCTCACCATGAAGCATTATGGTATAACACACCAAGGGCATTGTGAGTTCAATTTCTATTTTGTAATGCATAGCAATAGCTAGGCAATTTAATGCTCTTTCATTCAGAAATACAAAAGAGATCTACTTTTAAATGAGTACCTCACACTTACAACGTTAATAAATATTCTCCCCCACTCAAGTAAGCACTTGAGTAACATCTAATGAAGTAGATAGAAAAAAAATGATGGCTGTAAGATACACACAGTTGTACTTAACAGCTAAATGAAATATTTCTTTTATTAGAGATAATTCATGTCACATTTTCCCCCTCCCCCAAAGTATAAATTTAACTGCAGTGAATAAAGGCATGCCCTCCATACATACATTTTGATTTTATACAATAGCTACAGTGTTAGCTCACTGCAATCTCCCTCAATGTTAATTCCCTGAAAATGTTCTTATTGGCATGATATGAAGCCCACAAGGCTCTCTTTGCTTGGCTTTAGATTAGGCCATTACATAACTGTAACATCTGGGGCCCATTTCTACTATGCAAGTTCAAACAGGCACAATTGCTGTGCGCACATGCTCATTTCTGTTTAAAAGAACCATGTGTTTCACAGGAGTAGGACTGATATGCGATTCTGTTCAACTGATCCTACAGTACTTATTGTCCCAGAAAATAATGAAACATACTGCAATCTTCTGAAACTTACATCCTTAATGTATTCTAGTGTATTTTTTATTTCTGTGCTCTGCAAATTCATGTCCATCCCTGCATAGGGGATAAAAACCACAGCAGACCATTGTTGCTACAGCTAGAACTACTGGAAGGGAGAAGGTCCAAGGTCAGTACCCTTCCCTTATATTACTCACTATACTGCGCAAATTCTAGTCTCAACTGTGATCTTGCACCGGAGATGGCAAAGCAACCTAAATCTAAGATATGATAGCCAAACTACCACGCTGTACCCCAAATCAAGCAATTGTCAATATGTGAGTGAATGTGCATCAGTGAACGTGCAGCTCCATGGTGAAGTTGGAAGGGACTGCTGCAAATCAACAAAAACTCCTCATACAACAGTGTTATTTGATGTGATGATTGAGAAGTGTGGTGAACTGCTATAGTTTCTTTTTAGCTTTTCCCCTAAAGAAGAAGAATTACTGTTTCTTGTTGATACATTTTTTATCTACCAGCAATAAAAATATCACCAAAGGATACCTATATACATCCTTGTAACTTGTCTTGCTGAATACTAGATGAGCCAGAACTACTATTCAGTAAAGTGCACAGGTTACTGTGAATCAGGGAGCACTCTTCAGATTCCATCCTCTAGGAGTTTATCAAGAATAGGACAGTGCAACAATATGCTAAAGTGGCTACAAATAAATTTATTTCGAAGTTATTTCTAAAATGTTTATGAATGCAATGAAAGCACATTCACTCCAACTTCACACTATCTATTATTTCAGATTCGCCGCTGCAGAAACATTTATCACAGAACACTACACAAATACGTGAGATTATCTTTTTATATTGATAGGAGTTACAGCTAATTTGACCAGAATTCAGAATTTTCAGCAATCCTTCTCAGACACTGCTACAAAAGCAATTTCCACAAATCCATCTAAAAGGAACTGGACTTAGCAACTCACAGCTCAACACTACTTTTCTGGATTAGGAAAGCAATTACTTGCCAATTAAGATTTATAAATAGGCTCAAGAAAATAGAATGTAACTCAGTAAAAACAAAAGAAAAAAAAAAAAGGAAAAAAACCTCAGTCTATTTTTTTCTTATAAATCAGGAGAAGTATGACAAAAAACATATTCATAGCAAGGTTAAATTAAAATATATCCAGAGCTTACTTTAAAAGAAGATTATCAAGACTGTAAAACAAAGCAATCAAGCATTTGGTCAGCTTTAATTGAATTCTCTTCTCCTCGCCTACCTAATCATATTTTGATTTCCACAGAGCTCCTACACTTTTCAGCAAGGAGAATGTTTACTGAGGGGCTACATTATTTATATATTTGCTCTCTTTGTTCTCCTCGGTGTTTGGGCCCCAGGCCTCCTTTACTGCTCTGACGATTGTGTTATTACCTTGTTCTTTGAACTTTCTGAGATGCTCATCACTAGCATTCTATATAGCTTCAAAAAGAATTTATCTTCTCAATACCCAAGAACAAAAAGATTTAGGAGCACCTCCTCCTTTTTTTTTTTTGTTTTGTTTTGTTTTGGTTTTGTTTTTGTTTCCCATTTACTTGTACTTCAGGGTACTTGACAGCAGTGAGATCCCCTTGCAAGGCTTTTTAAGTCTTTTTAAGTCATGCAAAATGTGTCATGAGCTTTCAACATGACCAAATCTACACAGACGGTCAGGACTTTCCTGTAGTTTTCCCCTCTGGTGCACAACAAGTTGTATATGCATACGCAAGGTGAGAAGCATCTCTCAGTTGGGGAAATTGCACCTTTAGCCTGGAGATAGCTGAGTCCCCAAACTGACAAAAGATCAAGGGAAAGTGGGTTGAAGTTAAGAGGGTTGAAATCCTTCTTTTGCAGCTTTTCACAGCCTCTGCATCAAGCTGTAAGGAAACCAGAAACAGCCAAACAGAAATTCAGTAGGTACAGCTACATCACCTATCGTGATAGGAGACTTCACAACACTGTGACAGTCTTCAAAGTGTTGTGATCAGAAGAAAGATCTTTACAATAGAAAGAAGGTGATAATTAGCGGGTACAACAGAATTCAGATGCAGATAAATCTCTCAAGGCAGAAGCGTCCCTACTGTTACATTTTGATCGTAATCAGTCCCGTGGAAAGGCACAAGGAAGACCTTGAGCCATCACAACCATCTCCGGTGGAAGTTCAGATGCTGTATTCCTCCTCAGTAAATAACATTCACATGGCAGAACTTAACCCAAAAAGCAGGTTCTTGCAACACAAATACATACAGAGCCAGAAAATGCATATTAAATAAACCTTAAATATAGTACTACCATTGCAGTTCTTTCAAACTCCACGGAGAATAAACCATACTGTGGAAAGGCATCGTTACGCGCTTGCTTTGTGATTATATTTCTCTGTATTTCTGCTCCAGGCTACTACTGGTAACTTAGGTAAGTCTTTCGTCTAAGTTGATACAGCATATCAAAGTGTCAAATTAACAGATGAAGGGGAGAAGTAAAGAAAAGGATACACTGAGTTTTTCAGCTTCCAAAGTTAGCTTAAAGGCTGAATTGAAACTTAACTGGTGGGGGCTAAGCTGCCCCTAAGGCTTCAGGGCTGAAAGATGCCTGCAAAATCTTGAAAGACTTTCAGGAAAGGGGGCTGGTATTAAATATACTTAAAGTTTCCTTTTCATTGCTTTTAAGTGGTTCTTTTTTGACTCTGGTTCTGCTTTTGTGATCAAGGGCTGACTTACTTGTTTCTCTGGTAAAATAAAAAGCCACCTCTTGTTTTGTTAAAGTAGTCCTTTTAAAGGAGTGTGCCCAGGGGAAAAAAAGAAAAAACAAAAGACATGCAAGGAATTGGTGTACATTTCCATTAAACTACATAGGTCACTAGGAATGTTTGTACTGTCAAATACCAGGTTATGGGAAGGAGTTTTCCCGGAGCATTAAGCAAGGCTTTCCACCACAAACCAGGCAGCAGAGGAACAGCCCATGATGGCGGGAGCTGCCCAGAAGGTCACATTATCTCTGCAAACAGAGACTTCAGCTGATAGCATTATTTTATTTTCCTCCCTAATTCATTTATTTCCCATGATTACTTCCTTAATATTCTCCAAGAGCCAAGTACATGACATACCCTGCTTTTAAACCTGATTTTGCCCATAACCAGAAGTAATAGTAGACAGTACACTTCCTATTAAACATGGTTGCATAGAGAATTTCAGTATTTTGTTTGAAAAGTTTCACTTTCAGAATACAACGTAGTTGTAGAAAGTACTATTTTTCAAAAGCAGAATAATATGGAGAACAATTTAACAAAAAGAACCTGAATTTTTTTAAAACTGAGGAATACCAATTATTGCATTTGAGTAGCTGTACAGTAAACCAATAAAAGTACACTGCAGAAAAAGCTGCTCTGTAAATTGTCAAGCACAACAGGAGTTACAAATGATTGCAAAATGTAATCTTGGCCATGCAAATGCCTGTCTTTTATACAAGGGCAAAGCCAGCAGCAGTTTCTGAAGGAACCTGGAGGGATGTCCAAGGGCTGGAGGAAGACCAGGACGTTTCCTCCTTCAACTCCTGGTGCACTCCTAACAGTCAGCAGCAGAATTACTGCAAAGCCCCAGAAGATAAATCAGCATCTGCAGCACGGGCCATTACTCCTGTCTTCTCATACTGGGGACCAATAAATCCAACATGCCTGGACCATTCTCCCACTCTAAAGCCAGCTTGCTTGGAGTTGCCAAACCCATGGTATTAAGCTAATGCTCTTCCCCTTCAGAAGAGAATGGCTGAGCCCAAGTTGCCCTGCAGAAATACTACGTGGCCTGTGCTGTCTCATGAATGATGCCAAAGAACTGACTGGAAGACCACAAGGTAGCCCAGGCCAAACACACACTGGGGACCACTCTGACAACTCAACTGTGGCTGAACTGTGCCAGGAACCCACCGACACTCCTTAGGACAGGAACAGCCTCAGTGCCAGAGAGCTTCAGAAATTCCAACAGGCAGAGCAAGGCCCCATTTATGGTCTTAAAGTTACTTTTAGGCACACGCCAGTGATCATTTCATCACCAGTCTTAAGCCAACTTGAGTATTTTCATTTTATAGCCTCAAATGCTCATCTAGAGCTTTCTTTCCATCCATGGCATAAGCCCAGATGTTCACCATCCCATCGAACCTCCATGGACCCAGCAGCTCTCCCACACCCAGGGCACCAGCCAGGCGCTCGGCAGTAAAGGGAGGCCTGCAGCCATGCTGAACATCTTGCACCACTGATACAGGCTGGGGATCTTGCCCTCGGTTTGAGCACTGCTGGTATCTCTTGTGGTTTGCTTATGAATCTTCCCTTTCTATCAAAGGCCCATTAAGTTAATTAACTCCATAAAGCCTTGGTAAAGTATGTAAGTAGAGATTTAGGAAACCAAACCGTTGAACACAGTGCTGACATTTAACTGCCTGGTTAGTTTAAAGCAGATGATGTTGGTTTAAGGACTGGGTTAATCCACATCTGCTATACTTGCAGGTGTTTGCACATTTTGGATTGCTGATGGCATCCATTAAAAACAAACCAACTAACTAACCAACAAACCATCTATCTTATTTCAACTAGGGTGATTATCATGAACCTCTTTAAGGCAAATTTTCACTTACACTTTCCCTTGACAATCACTATTTCCCTCTCCTCACCTTTTCACAACCAACTTCATAAGCCATTTAAGACACAGCCAATATTCAGATCACTATAATGTAATACAAGTAAAGGCATACGTTCCCTCTGTGTCATCAGGATAAGATTTCAAGTGTAGTGGCTCCAGACAATTGTGCTTCCTCCCAGCGGCGTAGCAGCTGGGCACCACCAGACCTGCAGAACAGAAAGCTGCACCTCTCAGCATGCAGGGCTGCTCTGAGTATGTAAGCTGTAGAGAAAACAGGGTGGTTTTCTTTTTTTTTTTTTCTTTTTTCTTTGCTAGTTAATTTTTGTTTATTCTTGGCCGATAAAAGGTTTCATTGGTGCAGCAAATCATACCTACTAAATCTGCATGCATCAGCTCCAGAGAGCGGTCAGAAGCAGAAAGTAATCAGAGACGGGAATTAAGAGAATGATTTTGTGTCCCAGATCTGGTGACTGCCACAGGATTGCTGGGCAGTCCTATTTAGACAAGAGGCTGCTGGAAAGAAGATTCTAGAAACAAACAAACAAACAAACAATAAATGTATAGCTCCCACTTCCTATTTCTGGTACAAAACAGACATTTCATGCTTTGTTCCTGATGTAGAGAGGTGAATACACAATAGAAAAGAAACAATGTGAATTCTAAAAGCAATTAGGATGCTTGTGTAACAGAAATAAAAGAAGGGAAAGGGATTAAGAGAAGAGAATTAAGTAAATAACAAGGATATTTTAAAAAGTATGTTTTCCTACAGAAACTCTTTTGACTCTGAAGCAAAGGACTGGGAAGAAAGAAATGGGGGAAAAACTACACCAGTGGGGTCAGAAAAGCACAGCACCCTGCACCCCTTGTTCCTATGCAAAGCTGCGCACTGCTCCATGTCCCCCTGCCCAGGCAAATCTCTCTGCCTGCCCCAAGCTGAGGCTCAGGGGGGTAGGAGGGCCCCCCCCATCTCTAAGCTCTTGGAAGGCAGAGAAGCACAGAATTCATCTTCTTCATGCTGTAGACACTGACGACTTCTTGTAGATAGGTGGAAATGTCTATTGAGAATTTAACTAAATAAATACATAGATACTTAAGTATTGTGTTTGAATTTTGAACCATATTTTCTTTTATTTGTAACGCATAGAAGTCAGACACAAAGCACTCGGTTGTGTTGTTCAGTCAGTGTTGCTTTCCATGCGCTGCGCACATGTTACAGGAAATGCTTTAAAACAGAGTTTTATGGTGTCTGACAACAACAAGCCCTGAGCTACAGACACAAAGCCAGAAGTCAGTTGCATCTGACGATTAGAATTCCTAATTTTTCCTAATTTTGGTTTGGTGCATCTCAAAACATTAAAGTCTCAACCATAACACGTCAAAAGAAAAATTTATAAATCAAATGATTTTTTTTTTAATTGGATCATTCAGATTACTTCAGTTTTAAATGACAATTGCTTATTTCTAAAGCCACCTTTTTTTCAACAGAGGCTGTCACTCAAGCCGGTTTAAAAGCTCACTTTCATCTGGATTAATATCTTTGCTGTCTTCTCTCTGCTTCCAACTTCTGTCACTCACCAACATCATCACCCTATTCTCCTCTGTATCGCTGTATGTTCTCTCAATACTTTGATTTTATTCTCCTAATTAATATGATTTTCCCTTCATAGTCTTTTAATCCATTTCATTTGGTATTATTGTTTTCCTATACTCACACTCCACAAAAGCCAGCCAGACAAACAGAACTTGCAAGGACCCCTGCTCTCAATCCTACTTTCTGCAAAAACCCAGGAAAGCAGAAATTGACCAAAGAGGAAGAAGAAACATCAACTGGCAGCACCAGACCTGAATAAATGCCTGAAAGCTCTCTTGAGATCTGTCAGGGAGTGTAATTTCCTTTTATTATTTTATTTTACATATTTTAATACCTCTATTCCTGTTTTAAAGCTGCTGTGCTGGACATTTTAAAACAGGTCCCTGCTGGTGAGGGGTTCAGAGCCAGCCTCTCCCCTTGGTGACCCAGTTTGGTGAGGAAGGACACACATGAGAACAAGAAGCAGGTAGAGATTGGGTCAGACCCATTATTTTTTGAAACAGAGACAGAAAGGTGGGCTTGCTGCTAACAATGTTAATTCCAGTTTTTCCCTTTCCTTGCACATAGTTGGTTTGCTTGAAGAATGCAGAATGCTGCAGTGTCATTCAGAAACAATCAGTGGGGTTATTGATCCACTGAGGGGAATTCCCATAGAGAGCAGAAAATCGACCTTCCACTGGAGTCATTATTTTTCCAACTTTATCTTATCGTCCGAGCAAATTCAGCTACAGTCCCAACGTGAGGAGCCCTTGAGACCCAGAGCTTTCTCCCTTGCAAAAGCTATCCAACCTGCTTGGCCAAGGCAGTGTATGAGGGCTTGGCTCCAATTCTTAAGCCATCTCCTTCAGCAAAGCACCTTGGACAAACACAGCGGCACGCATCTGTCCTGGCACTGCTCTGTGCATGAGAGCAGTCTCCTGCCCACCCATCCCAGCGTGCCTCGCAGTGATTGTTTCTTCCTAAGGAGATTTAGGCAGTTTGCGTCAATCAAGGATTTAACGAGAGACAGAAATGCCATCCGCTCTTAGCACAAACAGCTGCCAGCACCTTCCTTGATGATCTCAGGGTGCATGGGCGGCTGGCAAAATTCATCAAAGTTAGTCATTTCTGGTGTATTTGCCACTTTGAAGCGTACAACTTAATCCTGTATTTAAATCATAGGGCTGATTTTAAGGGACCTCGTCTTTTTTTTTTCCAATAGAATAAATATTTAGTATTATTACAAACTCTTATATGAAAAATGGGAATTCTTAGGAATATCAGTGTTAAATGCTAACAATAAACATTGAATTGAATATAGAATCTTTTAAAAAAGAAAAACATACTCTGAGTAAACTAGTCATTAAATTCCTCCAACAGTCTAAACAAGGAAATGAATATATCCTCAATCATAAATTATCCTATAATTCCTTGGGTATCTCTCACACACTTTCAGAAGTGTAATTAGCATTCATATCTGGCTTGAAGCCTTGTCATATCATCTTTTTTCAGTAAATGAATGAATAATAATGATAAAAATAATTTGAAATCAATTGTTTCAGAATGAAATATCAACACAAAATAAGCCTGCTTTTGCAAGCAAAAAAACCCCATAATTCTGTTTTTTAAACCTGGTTATGTTCAACACATATTTGCAGGCTGGACAATTACGTAATTATGAATTCTTTAAAGACTGGTCCATTCATTCCCATAATGAACTTGAGGAAATCAGCGCAAGATCAGCAGTTTGATCTCCAATCGATCCGCCTCTCATTAGCTCAGAGCTCCTTTCTCCTCCTCCCTCCCATCCACGCTCTTCAACAATAGCACACACAGGTAATTTCTAAAGGAAGAAATGGGCAAAAATACTGCTCCCATGTTTCTTACTTCATAGTAAAATAATTCAAATCTGAGTATTTCTACTAAGGCCCAGATTCTATTTTAAATAAGCTGTTTGGTTTCTCCCACTGAGCACCGTTAACTCCATCACACTAATCCTTTCAGCAATACTTCCAAAAGTTGGGTTCATGATGTTAGAAGCTTATTACAATTATAGTACCTCTTAACACTTGAACTTTTGATCTAACTTCTTAAACATAGCAAAGACACCCAGATCAAAAGAACATTATTGAAAATAACAGTATTACCATTATTTAATCAGCTCCAAATTCTTCCACCCTCTTGAAGTGCAAGGCAGTTGCATATTGTATTCAGCATTTGGACAGATACAAAAGTCAAAGCTGTGTCTCTGAATATTTTATTCTGATGCTGTTTAATAGCAATCTGGGAATATTCTGGGGTTGGGCTTGTCCATCATAACTTCTTCCTATGTTCTTCTGCTCTCGGGTCTTGGATGTCAAATCCAGAAGACTTGCTCTGAGCTCCCTTCTTTCTACCCTCCCAAGCAGGAATGGCTGTTAGACCAATCAGCCTAAGCCACAGACTGAATGCCCATTTATCTCTCTGTGGCTTCCTTAATAGCCGTCTTGCTTTTCTGAAAAAGCCCTATGAAAGCATCCAAAGGATGCTTTTGGATATCAAAGAATGTTTTCAAAACCTTTATAAACTCCAGGTCCTGCTCACAGGATAATATTGCTGGGTTTCTTAGACCAAAGTCAGAGTCAGACATCTCTCTTGAAAGCAGGGTTCTAAACATACACTACACTTCTGTAAACAGAACTCCAACTCACTTAGTTGTAAAATTTTGTCAGAACATCATCTCATTATCTTTCCCCCCTCCCCNCTATATAAGAGTTGAGAGACCACTCCTACCAGGGAAAAATAATATCTCAAACACACCACAGAGATTTAAAAATAAAACAGCAACTGCTGACATAGTTCTTGCCCTCACTTATGCTCCCACAACCCTAATTACCACAGGGCAGAATCTGGCCCCCCGTGCAAGCCCCGTCTAATCCCTGCCCTGTATTCTGCCACACCAGAAGGTTATTCCTTGAAACACTCCCAGTAAGCCGGATAATTCTAGAAATGACATTTCAATGCCACTGAATCAGTTTGTCTAGTGCTGTGATTTTATTTCCAAGCCTTTTTCCTTCAACTGTGTTTATATTACAACACAGAAATGGTGACTATACCTTTATTGAGAAAGAAATATAAAAAACAGATGAGTACTTTGGTTTTTACATTAGGACATTATTCCCCAAATAACCCAGTCTTTACAAGCACAGCATCTTCACTCATGTGTTGTATGTCTACAGGGTAGACTACAAATTACAAAATGTGAGCTGGAGAGCATCAGACAGTATCCAACTGATGTGTTGGTCAGTTAAAAATTTCAAGCCCATTTGTTTAGCATCTTAGGACTGCGTAAAAATGAGGCCCTGGTGCAGTTATAACAGAGCAGCTGTTTGGGCAATATTTGCCTCCTGGCTCCCAGAAAGGACCCACAAGAGCAGGGTGACACAGGGAGAAGTGAAGCTCTGAGCATCTCCCAAGCTGGTGGGGCAGAGCAGGGAAAGTTGGGATTAGGTCACAACATTGTCCCATGAGCTTAAGGCCATCCTGTACCTCCTGCCTGAGCTGCACTTAGGGCTCATTATCTCTAACCTTGGATATAAATAAAGCTGGGGGTTTAGCACAGGAAACTAAGATTTATGATATAAATAAAACCAGATTCTGCATGCATATAGGTCTTCTCTGCTAAATTAAGACAAATATTTCCAAGTTCATCTCTTGTTGTGCTGGCTCTGTAACCTGCATGGAATAAAAGGCCATCTGCACTGCTGCAGCCTCAGGGGAATGTACCATCATCGTTCCCATACTCAGAATTCAGTCTATGATTTCCCACTCATGCCATGCAAGATTTACACAAGGTTAACTTCTGCATGAGGCCCAATGCTCTGTTCAGCCATGCAGGCAGGAGAGGAGGGGCAGCCCCAGCTGCAGTTGCTCCTTTGAATCCACATCCCTGCAGAATTGGCAGCTCCCAGCAGAGCTGAAAGGAGACTGCTTGGCTGGTACCAGTGCCAGAACAGCAGCATTAAGCAGATACCTACACCTGTATTTTTCAGGATATTCCTGTCCTTGTGCAACATTGCATTATTATTTATCCTCCTCAGAACAACTTGGTACCATTAAAAGACCACTGATTTTGTTACATCTTGGTATCTAACTTCATTTCTTTTTTTTTACCCGTCATCTCTTGCCTCATGTAAAATAAATTTAATATCCTTAGTGTCCTGGTTTTAGCTAGGATTTAGATAATTTTCTTCCTAGCAGCTGACATGGTGCCATATTTTGGAATTAGGATGAGAATAATGTTGATAACACCCGATGTTTTAGTCATTGCTGAGCAATGCTGCACAGATCCAGGAATGTTTTAGCTCCTCATGCTGCCCTGTCAGCAAGGAGCTGGGGATGCCCAAGGAGCTGGGAGGGGACAGAACAAGGATAGTAACCCAAACTGGCCAAAGAAGTGTCCCATAGCATACAGCTTCATGCTAAGTGATAAAATTTGAGGGGGAGCTGCTGCTCTTTGGGAACTGGATGGGCATTGGTCACTGGGTGGTGTGCTGATTAATGAGCATTGTGCATCACTTGTTTTGTAAATTCATTATTATTCATTATTATTTTCTCTTATTTTTCTGTCCTATGGGACTGACTTTATCTCAACCCATGAGTTTTACCTTTTTCTGATTCTCTCCTCCATCTCACTTTGGGGAGAGTGAGCAAAGAACTGCACGGTGTTGAGCTGGGTTAAATCATGGTGCTTACTAAAACTCATTTTTAACTCTTCCACTTATGAAACTACTCTGATGTTTTTCTTGTTCCCGTTAGAAAAGCTGTAATATAGAAAACCTTGAAAAATGTGTTTTAGCAGCATAAGTAATCTGTAACTGCTCCCCAGCAGTCCCCTGAAGACAATGTTAGTAGGAAACTCAACAACTGCCAAGCCGATTCACGATTTAGGCACGTAGTTTTCTTCAAGTGAGATTTCAAAAAAATTATCTAAGCATATGTGTCTCTGTAAGTAAATTACATTTGATAGCAGAACTTAGAAAATTCTGTTGCAATAATAATAGTAATATAATATTAGAAAACAAGAACTACTGAACAATGTTAAATTTGAAGAGCAGTATGGACATAAAAATGTTGAAAGGTTTTGGTGTGTCCCTCATAATGTGACATAACATACTAGAGAGTCATAAAAGATGGGGATATGGGTGGCTTCCCATACCATGAACAGGCAACAAATTATGTTATATCATAAAAAACTGCCCATTACAAACATTTCTGTGGGTCACCAAAATCCTCAGAAAGGAGTCAAGTGAAGGTTGTGTGCAACAGAATAAGAAAATACTTCAAAACAGGAAAACAAGTGAGCATTAAGGTTCTTTTGGTGGAGCATGCAAGGTTAATTTTCAGAAGAACTCAAGATGATGCTCCATCCTTGTGATCTTACTATTAAGACTTTAGTAGTATTTTTTCTTGTATGTACGATTCAGACTCATCTATTTAGATTCACTGAAGAAAACTTAAAAGACTTGTTTTTACTATAATCTTGATAGAATTCATCTTGTAACTGGGACAATACAGAATACAGATGGATGAAAAGAGCAAGTGCTGCCAGCAGCATAAAGTCACTGCATGGCAGAACTGTGATCGAGGCAGAGGCAGACAGTGATGCAGGAGCACGGAGGAGCTCTGCCTCCCCAGCCCCAGCCCCAGCCAGCTGTGTCCCGGCTGCCAAGGCACTGCTCAGATTTCTCAAGCCTACAGACAAATACAGCTAAAGCATCTCTTTCTGAACATTTAGCACCTGAAAATACTACCTTAGACTTTTCCAAAAGGGATTTTTTTAGTTTAGCACTGTATGGCCCATTGTCATATTAACACTGACACTTGATCTCTCCATGCCTTTTTACTTTGAAATAAATTTGCTTATTTCATCTTTTGTCAATCACGCATAAAATAGAAAATTAGAAACTCAACACAAAATTTACATTAAATATCCGTAGCTTTCATAAGAGCTGACATCTTTCTGGCGCAATATAGAAGGCACTATGGAATATTTCAAGTTTAGCATAATCCTAACATCTATTATACAACATTTTTGGACTGAATTATCCTGACCTCTAAAAAAGCAAAATTCAGGGACAGCGCTAGAGCACTGACCTTCACAATCTTTCATCAGGATAAATGGCACTGTTTGCATTTAGTCACATTTACACTGAGCTGTATTATTCAGAGTAATACACCAGGGCAGTATCACAACACTGCTCCGGGCTGAATTTTGGTCAGACCTCCTTGGCTGCCTCCTGAAGTTACTGATGTTTGGTGCCGTTGGGGCTGGTAAGGCATATGATGGGGAACTACCTGCTCACAACAGACAGAAGCACCAGATCCAGACACAAGGATCTGGAAAGAACACAGAAGCCAAATTCAACATTTCACTCCTGAAAGCTTCCAGGCTCCACAATTTCTTATGGGAAAGAAGTATCTTGCTCTTGACACAAACAAGAAGAGCTCAGCTCCTAAGATTGAGATCCCAGAATATCTCTGCCTCGTTCCCCTGCCATACTTCATCTGAAAGCTACACAGCAGGCACAGACAGCAAAAAGCCACCAAAGTAAGACTTAAAACTCAAGATAGATTGAGACCCAAATGGAGATGAAGTTGAATAAAATAAAACTAATGAACAAGTAGCTGTACAAAAAGTACTGAAAAGCAGCAGATTTCAAGCACCTGCTTTGTTGGTCTGTAAACCAAGAATGCAATGCTGAAGATTGTGTTCCACCACTCCTCTGTTTTTACAGTTTCTTCAAGACTATTTGCATGGAAGGGTCAAAGAAAACATCACATTACAGTGGTCTAATCTTTAGTTAATCTCTACTATTTAATGGTATATATACTGTCTGAGTTGCGCAGATTTTTATGGCATACATTGCTATTTTCACTGCGCAGCTTATTATAACTAGTGCACGACTATGCTGAAGATTGTTATGGCCTGATTTAATATCATTGTTCTAGGAGTTGCTATGCGTCACAGAGAAGAGCACCCTGGCAGCACTCATTTCCCCTAACCAGCTATTGTGTGCCTGGCCACTTGGGCTCCCTCTGCCAGCAGAGAAAAACAGACCTCCTCAGGAGACAGCACATCTGATGTGTACAAAGATCCTATCACAACATGGGAGAAACATCTCAGTTGTGTACACAACAAGGCAGGAAAGCAATGGCCTCAGGTTGTGCCAGGGAAGGATCAGGTCTGATATTAGGAGAAATTTCTTCTCAGAAGGAGTGGTGAGACATTGTAACAGGATGCCCAGGGAGGTGAGAGTCACTGTCCCTGGAAGTGTTCAAGAACTGTGGAGACGTGGCCCTGAGGGACATGGTTTAGCAGACATGGTGGTGATGGGTTGATGGTTGGACTAAATGATCTTAGTGATCTTTTCCAACTTTGATGATTCTGTGATTCTACCTTTCTAACTCGAGCTGCCTGAATAGTTCATTTCCAGGAGCAGGGGCCAAATCAATGCCTTGTAGTAACGTTATGCAGTGATCTGAACAATACCAGGAGTAAGCCAAAATTATTTGTTGTTGTTGTTTACGTTTACTGAAATGCAAGTACAAAATGAAAACTGGACTTAACAAAATGAGAATTGTAACATTGGATATCTGATGCAGGACTGAATTTTTAGAAAATTCTGAGTTAAGATTGTATGTTATTAAGTGCAAACCCTTATCAGAAACATACACTTACTTGGACTTGGGTGATTTACTGAGCCATGAACGCACTGATGATTTTTCTTTCCCCAGTAAGTTAAACATACCTTTCATCTACCCAACTGCTGAGATTTTAATTTGAGTCCATACAATACAGTCATTACCACAGTTGATATTAATTGATAATCAAATAGAAAAGCACCTGAAGCACAGAAGGACAGAAGTATTCCTCTTATTCCCACCAGACATGAATTGAGACATGGTTATAGAGCTGTATGTTTACCTTTTTGCTTACCCTATACATAATAAGAAACGTCACCAACCAGAATAGCCATTTTTCATCAGCACCTCTGTTTTTCAAATGGAAATGTTTGATTATATGCAAAATATTATTAAGCATGCAAAATAACATATTCAGTGATTTGCATAAACATATTTCACGGTGTGCACAAAGCCCAACAGCTGTGATTTTCTTTACCCATGCATAAATAAAAGCAAAATTAGCCCATAGACTTATACTTCACATTTTAACCAAGAACCCTTTACAGGGTAAAGGAATAGGTTATCACTTCCAGAAATACTGGAAAAACACACTGCCTAGGCATATTTTAAAATAATTGAAAGAAACAAAACCAAGTTAAAATAATTTGCCAGAAAGCTTATATGAAAATGTTGTGTCTCTCAAATAAAGTTTACAGTAGGAAAGAAAATATGACAGAAGATGACAATAAACTGACAACATGAAATTCTTAAACCTCAGGAGATTTGTACCTTCTGACCACAGCTCTGAATGGGACGGAACTACAGTTACAAGGGACAAATTGATAGATATTCCTTGCAAATGGTAGAAACCATTTGAAAATATTTTTAGAATTTTAGACTATTTCAAATATAGGAGTGTTTGTATATTTGGATAATACTCAAATTTTTCAAGACTCAATTAAAAAAAAAACTCAATTAAAAATCCAATTAACAACATTACAAAACACTTCCAGAACTTTACAATAATTAAAGTAATTTAAAATACTTTGGCTAATCTGATTTAAAATTAATCTTTCAGTTACTTTTAGAAGCCCACAATGGGTAGCTATCATTGCCTGAAGTTAGCGAAGTTTTACTATTTTCAATTTTGTACAGCCATTCCTGTCTATTTAAATTGTATGCAAAAGTATTTTTTGCTGTAGTCTAAGTGACTGTGCTGTAGCAATGGAAAGGTACTTTCCCTGTCAGATGGGATGACTTTCTTCAGATTTAGTCAACAATTAGAAGATGGGATGGTAAGGATGAAAATGACTTGCATGACCTTTGCCTTCTTGCACTATCAGGTCGAGCCTATTTAAATACTTCATTTAAAGTAACCTCTTTAAACAGTGCAGCTTTTATTTAGACAGTAAGCTGCTCAAGCCAGAAAGGTTTCCAACCTGCCTTCAGTATGATGTGCACATCAGTTACAAATGAATATCAAACTAGTTAAGGAGATAGTTCTGCAATGTAGTGTGATAATTTGAACAGAAGAGTTATAATTAAATCCGTAAGGGGAAACCACTTAGTGTTAAGTCTTAAATATTTACAATTTGAAAGAAATAAGAAAAAAAAGAAATTAAAATAATGTTAGAAGAAATTAACAAACAAAATTGATCCTGTTGTTATCTCATGGAAATAACCACAGAATTTGCAAACTTATCAAATGTAAAAGTTAATCACCCTGATTCTGATTTTATCTTCCACTTTATTTACAGCTTTTCCAGAATGACTTGGCTATTTTTTTTTTAATATTTTGAATTTGAGAAAGTCAAAATCAGGGCAGCTTTTGGATAGCAGTGTCTTTGAGTTCCTAAACTATGTACCCAGCTAGTGGCTTAGTAGGAAGGTAGCAGAAATTATGTCATCACTCTTGTGCTATATAAGTTTAACAGCATTTGGGGTTAAGCAGAGTATGGTCCTTAGTGCAGCTTGCTGCTTCACACCGGAAGGCACAGAGTGCAGTGCAGGAAAGAGCCTTGAGGCATTACTGTAATCCACAGAGGTTAAAGTAGGAAAGTTAAAATTATTTAATACATTTTAAGCCCACAGTACAGTCTGTTGCTAGGAAGCAATGCTGGCTAAAAATACAGCTCCTGTTAATATGCTGACTCGATGTCTAAAAAATGCCAGAAGCAGGTCTCACTCGAGTTGTTTCTCACATGCTTCCTCAGGTTCAACAGTCTCCAGCTCACATCCACAAACATATGAAGCTCACATGCTTCTGGACCTGGAGGTTATCTCTGGCCAGGATGAGGCATGCTGAAAAGATGACGGATCTTTACTAACATCTTGTCAGGAGTGCTCGCACCAGGGGAACTGAGGAAACAACTAAAAACCCTGAGAAATTATTGCTTGTTAAGTTCTGACCTCTTTCTGACAGTGGACTGACCACCATGGCGGGAGGCGTTCCTCTCTGACACGCAGAGCCCAGGCCAGGCTGCCTGAGGCCCTGGGGACTGTAGCGTGCAGGATGCAGTCCCACACTCCGCCCTGTGTGTTGATACACAGCCAGCAATAACCGGCGTTCACTAAGTTCTGTGAAAACAGAATTCAGCTTTTCTACGTGGCTTGCTTATTCATGCAAGATAAACATTAAAAACCTCAGAAACATGGAGCAGTTCAGGGAAGTTGCACCCATTCAGTTAAAGATCTCATCAGTTCCCAAAAATGACTCTGGACCAGTAACAAAGCACACCAGAACACTGCTTGTAGGGGATGAAAGTGCAATGAAAACCTTGAAACGGGGAACCCAGTGCTTACAGGAGGCTCTGGATGATGTCTCAGTTTTACACTTCATGGAACAGATCCTCCCAGTCACGCTTGAAAGGATTAGGAATGTACTGATGGAAGAAAAAAATAAATAGCCCCGGGCATACAATTCCAAAGGCAGCACAAATTACTGTACATAACATACAAACCTTGATCTCAAAATTTTACAGCACCTGTTCATCCTATGTTAAATCTTTATTGAATGCATTCTTCAAGTACACTTTGACACAAAACCTGAGCTCCTATTGGCTGTAAAGTATCCCGATAATGAATATACAAGTAGAAACTGATAACAGCCTTAAAACAGCCTATCAAAAACTTACTAAAATGATATTCAATTACTAGATAAAATTCCAACTAATAATTACAGTTACGGCTGAATTTTTTTGTAATTCAACTATATTTTTTTCCGTTTTCACTCTACAGCCTTGTATCCTTTCTAGATGGTTTTCTGTCAGGAAGAAAGAGATGCTGTTTCTGACAGCAGAAGTTGAGTTCTATTTCCACATGCTTTACTACTCTAATCCAAAGAGCGACTGCTTAGCAGGCAGGGATGAAGAGGAATGGTTCCAGGCTTTGAGGCACCTTTCTTTCACCCTTAAACAAACCCATAAATGGAATCAGTCACTGTTACAGAGAGTGTGAGATAAGACCAAGTTCATATTGTCGTAACAGCTAAGCCATTATTCAAACTGCTTTCTATTCTTGGTTTCATTTCCACCTAAAATTTTCAGTGAATAAATCAGCTACTAGCACTTCAGGAAGAGAATGAATTCTCTCTAGACCATCATCTAGTATTACAATTTACTGGTCTGGAATGCCTGGGTTTTTACTGGAGAGCTTTTTCATTCCTTTTCCTTAAAAACGCAGTATTTACACCAGAGAGTTTACACCGTCACTAGGAGAACACCAGTTCCCAGCGCCAAAGCGTTCATAACTCATGATGTAACTTGCAGCAGGAGGAGTCCCTTGAAAACTGTATGCTACCAGAATACAGGAGTTTCCATTAGTGTGGGAACGTACCACATTTCTCAGGGGATTCAAAAGAATTTCCCTTAGCAACAATAAATCTACAGAGAAAGATTCAAGAAAGTAGTTAAGAGCACTGGCTGCAAGCGAAAATTCACTATTATGAAGTAGTCTAACGCTGCTCAGTTCCTAAAAAATGCAGAAATGACTCCAGTAGTTTAGACCAATTGGTTTTTAGATTTCAATTTAAGTGGTGGTTTTTTTTTTAAAAAAAAAAAAAAAAAAAAACATTTGCACATTTGTATGATTTGTTTTAGTTACAAGTACAATTTCAGAGAAGGTACTTTAAGAACACACCAGATGATTTATTCCTTGGAAGAGGTCACCAATAAAAGTCTCTTAAAATAATCTTTTTCAAATTTACCAATGCATTAAGGAAAATTTACAGGAAAGTCTGCAATTTAAAAGCCATCTCTCCCTTTTTTCCCAGCTCTGATGCAGTCATGCAAGCACACAGAAGCTGCATAACTGCAGCTCCAACTCTCTGGATTTCTTTAAAAGAAGAAAATAATCTCATCCAATGAGATGTATCAATGAGATACAAGGTCACAATATCCAGGGTGGCACTGTCAGACATATCAAAAGCTGGACATAGGGGGAATAAATGTAATTAGGGGAGGGCAACCATGGAAATGATTGGATTAAACAGCTATATTCCTAGGCTATGGGGGACTAGCTTACATTGGACAAATAAGTCTCTTCCCTCATCATACCAACTTCACTTTATGGACGCACAGCCGCTAAATATCATGTCCCATATGGAATCTGAGGATCCCTCCCAGTTGCTGCACCTCCCCAGTCACAGGGCTGCAACTCCAAGGGCTGGCATTGGATCATTGGGTCTGCTGATCAGAAATAAAATTCCCATTAGGTTTTGAAAGGTGGGGAGCATATGGGAGTTCTGCCTACATAGAATGTCAGTCCAACAGTGTAAAGAGGTGACTGACTGCAAATCTGAAGGAGAAAAGCCCTCCCAGTAGTGCATGTGTCCTGTGCAGGTGAAAAGATACATTCCCACATGCCCTCTCTGATGACAGAGTAGAAGGAAGTTGTATGAACAGTTATTTTACTCATTACAAATATAGTACCATCCACAGTACTTTCTTCACACAGTTACAAAGCACACAGAGGTTAAATCAGAATAAACTTACTGACATTGGATAATCATTCTGAGGTATTTCGTATTAGATGACAACACTAAACACACAACAGAGCTGATGGAATTCAAAACACTAATTGAGTGTACAGTTTCTTCAGAAGAAAGTTGGAAAGTAACCTAAGAGATTTTGCTCCGTCTCTGTGTCATTTTGCCCGGAACCAAGGAGCACAGCCCTGTGTCTGCCTTGACCCCTTGCCTGTGGTTTTGCTGGCTGTGGCACTGGGAACAGATCAAAATTTCTGGCAATCCAACACTATTCAACTAACTCTTCATTTCAAAGCTCACAAGATAACTTAATTAAGTTTACAAGCTTTTGAAAGTGACCTTGCGAGAGCCCAATTGTCAGCACTGAAATAGCTGGCAAACAGCTTGTTTTCTATCTATTTACAAAGGGGAAAAAACTCTTCACCCAAGTCTCTGGGATATTGAGAAATATTTTACGAAAAAAAAAGGAAAATGTTATTTTAATAATAACTAAAGCAGAGTAAGAATTGGTCAGGAATCTTAAAATGTAAAGTAAAACTAATTATGGACATAAGACAATAATAATTTTTAATAGTTGAAAATGTATTGGAATTTAGAAATTTATCTCCTTTGCATAGGAGAATACAGTTTATCTGTTTTTATGTAAATTGTTGATTTGCAAAGCTGCTTTAGCTAACTAAGGGTGATTATGTTTTTTTTCTTTCACACTCTGGAAAAATCTGCTCCAAAAAGTATATTGAAAGGAAATTAATGTCCATTCTATAGTTATGCTTTGCCTCATTAGCTCTTATTCTCTATCAGTTGTTAATGACTGAAGAATATCACTATGTATTTCAGCTCTGGTATAACATCCACTCAAGCACTCTGAGTAATTACACATTCCCATTCTGCAGATGTTCAGCAAAATACTGGAAAAATTAGTTGTTGAATCTGAGAGAAGCAAGTCATGGTATACGACCAGCTACCAAGTCCACAAACTGGGGCTTCATGGAGATGAAGCCACAAGTCCTTAATACTGTAAGTCATTCTTTGAGGATTCTCCTGTATGTTCATCTGTCTAAATAAAAGCAGAGTGTATTTAGATATAATTTTCTGATGAATGAAAAAGATCACGATAACGCAGAGGCATTCCAGTAACATCTCATTTTCACAAACAAGCAGGAAAATCTCTAGGATTGGACTGAGACCATGCTTTACAAAGAGGAAGTGGTGTCATATCTGACCCATACTTCCCAGTGAGAAACAGAGAGGTAGATATCAACAGCTGAGATAACATTAGTGCCTATTTCTCTGTTCTCTTTATGCTTCTGGGATTTCAAACTGTTTTTTCCTGATTTCTTTAGAAATTCACACACCTCTGGGGAAGAAGTTTAGCTTCAAGGACAACTGAATGTCCCTTGCTCAGTAACAGCCCTTTTTAGACAAAGAAAGAGTAAGTCGGGATTTCTGTTGCTTGTACTTTAACAATAGGAGATCACACTGAGGAGTGCACCAATGAAAAAAATAATTTCTTGCACATTAGTGCAGTCAAAGGAACCAATATAGCTATACTCCTTTTTTTCTTTTTTTCTCCTAGTAACAGCATCCTCTCTTCTTAGTTGTTCATTTTACATTCTTTACCTACACCTTTCTTAAAATGTTTACTACTCCTATTCAAAAACTAGCATTCAATATTTTAAAATATTATTCATATTCACTATAATAGTCCTTAGTGAACCAGGCTTAGTGCACAAACCAAGACAGTAAAATCTGTTCTTACTGAACATAGATAAGCACAATTCAGACCTGAAGAGTATGGTATTGGTTTGAAACACTGAGCGATTAGAGTTGTTTCTTTTAAAGCACCTTTTGACTACTATTTTCTAAAAATTTCAAAGATCATACATTACAGTAACTATACAGTTAATTTGAAATGCCAGTTGAAGTTTAAGAAGTTAAAATTCCTTAAAGAATTCTTACACACTTAGCTATGAATATTTCACATTCAAGAACCCTGTAACATGGCAGAGGCCTAAAGAAGAGCACTTTTGCCCTGAAGAGTGGCCAAGGACATGCTGAAATGAGGAAACAGCACTAGACATAGAAAGAGGGCAAAAACTCAATACGTTATAATACAGGTTTCTCCAAAAGTAATGCCTCCTATTTATTACCACAGAAACTGTAACAGACCACAATACCAGTGATAGAGCAAATTCTCAGCCACAAAGCACTTATTTTCAACACAGTCACCACCATTAGCTATGCATTTTCACCAGAGATGAACAAATGCCTTCATGCCTTACTTGTAAAAATCTGCACCAGCAGAGGCAACCCACTGTCACTCTCACCACTGCTGAAACGCACCACCCACCGCCTCACTGTGCTCACATCCACTGTTTAGTCTCCATAAATGTTCAGCAAGCATCAGCAAATGTCAATGGGTGCCACCATTTCCACATGGAGGAATTCTATGGCACACTGTTGCTTCCGAAGCACTCCCATGTAGGATGCCGTTCTGTCAGACTGCCCCTCTGCTGCTACCTGTCATATGGCAACAAAATGTAATGGAATATTGGTGGGAAGTTTCAACCTCTACTGCCATACCACCAACATCTGCCTCTGACGTTGAGGGCCAACATAAGAAAACAGGAGGCATTACTTTTGGAGCAGCTCTTGTAGAACTGAATTGATTACAGTAACCAGATACAGACAATATGAAGGTAAGGAAATTAGGAAGCAGAGAAAGCAGGAGGTGAGGCACAATGGTAACTCCTTTGGCTTCTGCATAGAAGGCAGACTGACAGACTTCAAATAAGGTCTGGATTTTTGAACTGTTGAGCCCTAAAGCTTTTATAGCTATATTTATATCTCCAATATTTTTGTTGTTTTCAGAACAAATTATTTTGAATTGCTAATGTGCTTTAAATCTCTTCTCTCATTTCTAAGATGTTTTCACTTGAGACTGAAAGCACTTAGGAATGACATAATGGAAAAGCAAGAGATCTGCTGTGCCAGAGGGCACTGAGTGAGTGGAGCACATGCTTCCACACAGGTAACTTTTTGCACGTTATTTGTACATCTGTTTTCTCTGTGTGACATAACCCTGGGCACCATTGCCCAGATCTATCTGCTCTAGCAACCAGCTGATACATTCTGGGCTAAACAAGCAGCAATACAGTTTTCACTGTACTTCAAAAGGTCTCTTATTGATTGGCCCTTAAGACCCAACAGATATTTCCTAAAATCTGTGTAAGTACATTACTCATTATCATTCTCATGATCATGTAAGCTATGGTAACTGTTACTTTTTTTTAAAAAAAATGGCATTTTTATCATAGTTCTTTCTACCATAATAAATAGTAAAAATGCAAACAGTCTTGGGCATAGTTGTCTACATAGTACTTCATTCAGATTGGGTCTAAACACTCAAAAAAAATTCCACATGGAAAATCTTGTCCTTAGCTTTTTTCAAGAACAAACTATGAATTTAAAAGGGAATTTAGAAAGGCTTTCAAACTGGCAGCCCTTATGAATTCAGTATAAAATAGTTAACCATTAGATATAAAAACCTCTTACAAATGAATATGAACAGCAAGAAATAGCAAAGCCTGAGAAAATATTTAGTAAATTTCCATGAAATTCTGACCAACTGTATCCAAAACTTTATCACTAAAACATGGACATGTATCTCGAATATTTCTCATGAGCTTTCTCACTGTAGCAGGATTCCAGTTGAAGTTTAGCAACCATGACCAGAACAAAGATTTTAAAAAGGCACAAAGATGAATCCAAACAGAAAACTTTACAGCCATTAAGTCTAAGACAACATTCCTAATGCTGCAGTATATCTTCAGCCCTGGCTACCCAGTAGCTGCTCTCTTCTCTCCCTACTTCCCTTGGCTACCATATTTTTAGGAATAATTCTCCTTTTAATGCACTGATGATTTGAGTCAAAAACTCATAAACGCTTATGCAGTAACATGTTTAAATTTGTCATGCATCAGTGGAAAAATAAGCCATTTAAACTTTAAGTGCTCTCAGCCCACTTATGCCTCCAGAAATGCAAGATGTATCTGGCAATTTGCCATAAATTTAAGTAGGAGGCAGACCTCACTCAGTCAGACTTATTCTTTGCAATTCAAATACAGGGAAATCACATTGCAAATTTATATTGTAAGCTTCTTGGCTTTAATAGTGGCAAAGAAAAGAAAAAGAAAAATGACAACAGAAATAACTAACCCACTAGAATACACAGCTGGCATTCCTCTAGGTAGATTTTAATGTCAAAGGCCAATACAAATACTACTGAGGAAAACAAGTGTAATTTCCTTTCATCCACAGATGCTTCTTTGACTTCACTTTCATCTCACACAACATTACCTTGAAAGATAGGTAAGTATTTTTTTCCTGTGCTCTCCTCCATCCTAGAATAAACTGAAGATCTCTTAAAATGTCTCTTAGTCAAGGTAGTTTAGAGCAACTCTGATTGATTCTGACTGCGTCAACTGGTAACTTCTTTTGCCTTTTTATTAACCTCTGCTACTGAAAAACAAACCAACTTTCACATCTTATAAATGGAAAAACACGTTCCTCTGCCTTTTCCCTCTAAATTTGTGTGATTACAAAAGTCTGTAGAGATTAGATGTAGCAATTAGATGTTTGTGATATATGCTATATATCTTCTATCACATGGCAGTATGAAAAAAAAAGTTACTCGTCATTACTGTCAGACAACAATGACTTCTTATCTTTAACCTAAAGTTTGCTCCAGATAGTTTAAAATTGGTACCTGATAGTTACAAACTCAGCAGAAGCTACATAAGATGAAGTGTTAAGTCAATTTAATTTCAAATCTAGGCAGCTGTGTGGATGTGGCTCCCCTGAATCAAGGCAAAACCATCAGAGATTTCCAGGGAATCAAGCCCACCAGCTTGCAGCAGATCATTTGAAGTTCTGCACATCCTGACAATTTTCCTGCTAACCAGATTATGCATGTAGTTCTCACCAAGATCAGTGGGAATTACACTTACAATTAAGAATAAGAAAAAAACTTAGGAGGAGGTAATACTGAAGTAAGTTTTTGCCTTTTTTTTCCTTGCACTTAAAATCGCCTGAACTTTCTGTTCTTCACCACTGAGTCCTGTCCAAGTAAAGGGAGATGACCTGGTGGCCACAGCAGTTTTCCCACAGGTTTGTGTTTGAAGGACAGAGACAACCTATCCTAATAATAGAAAACCCGGACTGCCAGCAGCCAGAGCTGAAGTCCTAACCAGAACTTCGCTGAGGAAGCTTGCTCTATCTTGCAAAAAACACCAGGAGCTGACAAATACAAAGAACCTGATAACAACTGAAAAGAAAGCAAATGACAATGCTGTTTTAGTGTATGGTTATTTGACACTAGCACACATTAGGCCAGGCCATGACAGAGCCAAAACAGCAGCCTTTTGATTTACTGGAAAGAAATTCCTCTTTATAAGCAATGTAATAAAAATGGTTTCTGTTTGGCTGGTTGATTTTGTAGCTGGTTTGCTGTTTTTGTTGTTGTTGTTTATTTGTTTTGCTGATAATTGTGTATTTCAGCCAAAAATATATACAGCTGTTTGAGTTATGTCAGTCTTCAAATGACAAGTATCATGATTTATCAAATGGTGAAGTCTCCATGAAAGCCAGAGTTGAGCAGTCAACTGCCATGGAGTAACCCAATTATGGCACAGATAGATCTCCAAGCGCACAGAGATAGTACTGCAGTCAGCACTTCTCTACTTAGGCCTTCCATCAGATCCTTGCCTAGCCTCTTGCAATAACATCTTAAAACAACCCCTTGAAATGAGCAGGTTATTACCTGGTCCAGGTTATAACATTTCCTGACATCACTCACTTCTGTAGCCACAAGCACTCTCCTACAGATCGCTATTAATCCAGCCAGAATAACAGCATGCCCTTTCATAATGTGTACTTCTCTCCATGCTTCTCTCTTCCACGTACCTTGAGATCTCCAAGCAGAAAGAACTCAGCTGAGGGAACCGTTAATCCTCTCCGTTAGGAGAGAAAATACTCTGTATTTCAGAGTAAACCCATGCTCAGATAATTTTTCAATTATTTTCACATTTTTTCCACTGTTCTTCAGATGGCTTATTTAATTTCCTATTTTCTGTTTGACCCAAAAAGCAGACATAAAAATAGATCTCTTACGTTAGCCACACCCCCTTCTTTATATTTCCATATTTGTTTAATCCTTCCTTTCTAATACTATCACATCTCTTAACATTCAGAGCTCTAGTTTATCTTTTTCTATATCTCCCTTCTCTCCATTATGATTTTATCTTCTTCTTTTCTTTGATAACCTAACCCTGATTTTTTTCAAGATACTTCACATTTCAAGAGGTTCCAAATCAATACATATAATTGAATTCACATTCTTTACATTTTCCACAGATGTCCCACCAACTCTTGAAGCATTCAGAGTTGGAGCAAACATATTTCATTACTTATAGCCTATCTCCCTTATTGCATTCCTCACATTCTGTAACATTGTAAAACTACATGCACCATCATATAACTTCTTCAGTAATAAAGTGAGATAGAAGTATCACTCCCTTTTACTAGCTGAGGGAATTAATCTGGAATTGTAATTTAATTACATGAAAGTTAGTCTTCCCTCTATGTACATTCCATTCCTTTGAATTTCAGTGATAATAGGTGAGTGATAATGGATACCTTGCAGTCAAGATTTGTCTCTTAAATACCAACAATGACAACTCAGTTGAAATACTAAGAAAAGCAGAAACATATAGTGTGTGCACTCTCCAGCATCCTAAACGTAATGTAGCAAATTTCCTACCTATCCAAAGCTGCCTTTCAAGTAAGATGAGTTACTCTACTGAAGTGGCACACAGATGTCTTTTTTTTTTGCAGTGGATGCCACAGTCTGCAACAACTTACAGCAAAGCATGACAGGAGGCTCAATGGCTTTCAGCTAAAGAGCTGGAATGTATTTTTGGGTTTGTGTGGCTCACTGACCTTTCTGCTCAGTAGGCTGGCCTGGCGCTAAGTCAAGCCCTGCAGCCCTCCAGCCGGGCTTGGACAGCTCCAAAGGCCAAAGGACCTTTGGTTGGAGAAGACAAGGCTGGATCTGGAGCCCTGTAAAATCATGCTACCCTTGGAAATAAAAACAGGTACAAAATTAACTGCCTTTCACAGAATACTAAAATGTGTTTACTCTTTGAAAAATACTATACTACACCATATATACATTTTTATAGTATATATTATATATACTATAAAAGACTAGTCAACTATTTTAGAGTAAATATAAGAGATGAAATCTTTCATCAACAGATATAAAATATTATTTTGAATATCCTATTGTACTTCAAAACCAAATGTTCCTGTAAGCTCAGTTCCTACCATCACCTGCTACTCAGGTCAAAAACATGATTTAAAAAAATCCACCCAAGTCCCATAACTGCATTTTGCCCAAGACTGTAATTACTGACTTTTTCACTGACATAGGTCCTACCTACAGCTGTTGTAGAGCTTACGGACAAGACTGCTTATATGGAGGCAAAATAACAAATAGCAAAATGCTTACATTAGCCAATAAAGATTAAATTCATGTCAGTAAGAGTTAGTGCAACAAAATGATCACATCAGAGATAATTAAATGGATGCCTTTTAGAAATGAAATATATAAAAAACAAAAAACAAGGCATTAGATGACAAATATATTTTAGACATTTTGTTCAGGCAGCCTCAGTTCTTCCCAGTAACTTTCAAAAGCATTCATATGTGGCAGAACCAATAGCTTTTAGAGAGAGACGTGAATAAGTTCTATATAATTCAAAGTTGAAGCCACCACAGACCCTCCATGGCCATTTAAAGAACTTTAAAGAAAGTCTCACAGCGCATGCAGCAGTGACCAAAGCTCAATACCATGTGCATGAAAGCAGGGTTGTAATTCACACATCTAGAAACCCCACAGCCTTACCAAAATCATGTAGATCTATCACATGATATTTGGAAGACTTCTGAGGCAGACACAAACCACTGAGATATCAGTTCCTCAGCTCTTGAAAGCCACAGGACATTTATTTCTCAGTCTTGTGACTTCTGAGGCAATGGTCATACATCAGTCAAGGGTCTGTCAGACACACAGGGGCTAAATTTTGCCAAAGGCCCCAGAAACCACCTGGCTTTTTTTTTTTTTTTTTTCCTTTTTTTTTTTTTTTTTTTTTCCCCCACAGTGGATGACACACAGGGAGGCAATCTGAAGCTCTAAAGGGGAAAACATAGTTTGTGCAGGTAGAAGACACTTGTACAACGGTGCAACGATATACAAGGACAACATGGTCCCTGTCCTTAAAAACTGGTATTCAAAGGACACAGAGCTCAAATGTCAACCTTAATTGTAGAATAAATTAAAGCATAAATTTAGCATACACCCTGATTTAGAAAAGCCCTTGACTGCAAGCCCAAGTTTTAAGCAGGTGGGAAATATTTTGAAATTTCAGCAGATGTTGAAATGCTTTGCTGGACTACAGGCAAAACTTTTTTTCTTTTTAAATACACTTTTGATTCAACATTGAGCCCTCATATTCCTACTGAGCAGACACAAAAATCAAGATGAAATCACCAAACAGGTAAAACTTCCAGAATCGAATTCCAGCTTTTCAAGAAGTTAACCCAGACTTTTTGGGTTTTAAACCAAAAGATACTTTGACCAAAATCTGATTCTGTAAGGCGCCTTTGTGCCGCACTGCAGGATAGCTCAAGTTTTCAGTACATCAGAGCACTGAAAATATAATCATCATTATGATCTGAAAAATTCTCATTAATTTTTTAAAATATCCTCATTGTAACAGCTATGGTGAACTTATTCAAACTTGAAGGAGTGGTCACAAAATTATCCTTATTAAGGAAATTATACCTTCTATTCCTTAGCAATGCATAAGTTTCTGCCTTTCCATAGATGGATGGCTGAATTTAAAACAAAACAAAACAAACAAGAAAAAAGGGAATGTGTACACAGAAAGAGGTAAATGCAAGAGTTATGTAAAATATTATCATCTTTTTATAAAACTGCAAATTATTTTTCTTTTTGCTCTCTACATCTCAAATATCCAATCACAAACACAAATTACTACTAGAATATGCTTCATTCAAATTAAGTCAGAAATCCTCAAAAAATAACTTCTGCAGTTTTATTTCATCATTTCTGAAGGGAAAAAACGTTACACAAAGTAGAAGTAATCCCCGAACCTACAGTGGCTTGGCTGCTGGATATATTTCTTTATGTAGCATTCAGTTCCAGTCATGTAAGTCATTCCAGTCATTTTTACACTAGAATTTTCAAATCAGTTTATCAATTTGTTGCTCATTTTTACAATGCATGCCTACAGTTTCAATGAAACAACTGAAGGTCATTAATGTTTCCAGTAAAGGGAGTACAGTAAATCTCATCGTAGGTAGACCCTATCAATCGTTCAACTGAACTTAATACCAAAATATACTACTTTCATGATACCATACGTTCACTCCCTTTTGTATGAAAATCAGTAATGAAAGCATTGAGGGGGAAGAGTGTTCATTTATTATATGCTTTGTGATTACTCCATCGCACAAAACTGGTAAGAATGAGTACCTTGGCAACCTCAGACACAGCCAACAGACACAGGTATTTCAAACACCTAAACATGGCGACAACACCAGCTGCAAAGGCAAGAGTACTCTCCCTCTGGAGGACGTATTGCATCTATTAGAGATCTATGTCCCAGTAGCTAAATTGTGGAAATGAAACATCTATCAGCTATGCATAAATACATCTGTGGCTTGCTTCATGGGGGCTCCCAGATTTCCAGGTTATCTGCGGCTTAACACATTATCATAGATTTTAATCACTGAGCGGTCTCAGGGAAATGAAGGATAACTGTAACAGTGTACCTGGCAGTTATGTCCTTTTGTTCCTGAGTAATCCCTACACTCCAGACACAGTTATGTACTCAACATTGCTGAGGAAAGATGGGAGACTTGGGAGCCCACTGGAGAAGCCCTAAAGCCAACTAGTGAGCAGCTGTCAGTGTGCCGGGTTTCTGCGTGGGGCTGCAGTCTGGCGTTCTGCTGGTCGGGTCCAGTGCCCTGGCAGCTTACATAATCACACGCGATGGGGGTTAGGGAAGGTCGCTGTTACTTACTCTGGAATTATATTTCATGGGTTACTTTATTCCCCAGCAGGGAATCCTGGTATCTGACACAGAAATAATGCGTAAGGACAAAATAGCAATGTATTTTCTTAGTAAAAATGAAGAAAATCAACAAAGAATGCACTAAATGCAATCTCCTTTATGCCACTGTGTATTAAAACTTACTACAACACAATGATTGTTTGGAAACAACTCCTAGGACTTTCTCAATAGCGTTTCAAGTTCTGTATTGATATTACATATGAGAACATCTACAGCCGCAGACTACTGAAATACACAAAACCAGAAAATGAAACATAAATAAAACCAGTGATTCTCCCTCCCCAAACCTTTGAAACTTACTCTTAAGCCTTTATATCGTATCCTGAAAGACACACCAGTCTTGCAATTGATTTAAAAGTAGCACAAACAATCTGCTGTAGAAGTTCATACTCAGAGATAGAGGGAGTGGGAGAGAAGCACACATTTCTACAAGTATATATATAAAGTTACATACATTTGGACAACCTTTGCTCATCTTTCCGTACTTACCCAGGACACATTTTTTGCCTTGGGTGTCTTTAGCATGGCAACATGCGAGGCTGAGATGACCAGGAGCAGCCCCACCAGCATGGACAGCAGGATGGAGGGCGAGTCCCACTGCTTCTGTTCCGCAGCGTGTGCAGTCCCTGTGCCTGGCTGGCACAGGCACACAGAGCATGTGGTCAGGTAACAAGAAAAAAAGTCATTTTTTCTTCCTGATGTGCAATCCAGTCAAATAGAAGCAAATCTTTGCAGAATATCTGTCTTCAGCAGAAGCTGGCTATATTTCTGTATATCCATGAAACCCAAAGTTGGCTCTCCTTGTGGAAAAAGTTAAAAGCGAAATTCGAAAGGACACAGTCTCGGAGACACCTCCCCCTCGCAGTGCCGGCTGCTCACCACGCTTCCCAAAAGCCTGGGGCAGGTGCCTGGAGGAAAACTTGGCCCACTGCTGGGAGCCACGTGTGTTCAGAGGACACCGAAGAGCCCACTGGAGCCACTGGACTGCTGTTTGCCTGGATGCCTCACAACACCAGGATGCCACGATCTTCTGAGCAGCAACCCAAGCTGGGATCTCTGTCACGCCGCACGCCGTGGGCAGCGCAGGCTGTGGTGCAGGATGGGGGCTGCCCCACACAGGCACCTGTTGTTCCCACACCTGAGCCCAGTGCTACTGCCAGCCTGGTGTCCCGGGAGCCCGCAGACAGCAGAAAATCACCCTCCCTGCTCCTTCTCTTTGTTCCTCTGCCCTTCTGTCCCTTTACTTTTACCTCCTGTCAATCTAGATTACCAGAGCGGATCGAGGCTAAATTTTGCAGCTATCAGTAGTGATTAGAGTGAGTTGATTGAAATCGGATTATACAGGAAGACCTCTGCCTTCTCACTTGGCGTGGGCCAGCACCATTTGCAAAATGCTTATGCTTCGCCGCACAGGATCAGAGCATTTGGAGCAGTCCAATCTAAGAGAAATGGTGCAGCAAAAATAAGGCAGACTGCATCATATTTACAGAGGGGGGGGGGGAAGAGAAAAAGGAGAAAAGCGATTCTGCTTTAATAGCTGCATGAATTTATAGGGGTATGTTGCAAACCATTTCCAGATGGCTGAATTCACTGGGGTCTCACGGATTCAGCAGGCAGAATAGGAGAGCAGTGTTAGGCACCTGAAGTGCTGTGTACATGGACACTGCTGCACAAATGGGGAGCTGTGTGGTGTCTGAGTACCAAGCCATGAGAGGCATCATCTCTCTGTGGGACAGTTTGCCAAACCTCACTACTGGTATTTACACAACTCACAGACATTACAATTCAAATGTGCTCTTCCCATTTGTATCCTAACTACATGAGAAAGTGACTTACCTGAGCCAGATTTAAATACATGTATCCAATTATTTAAATACGAGTACAAGCTACAAAAGGAGGTATGTACTATAAAATTATGGTCTTGCTGTGGTAGAGAATCATGAAAAGAATTAAACAAAACTTAAAATGTGAAAGGAAATTTGTGGAACAGAATGAGTAAGGGGGTGAGATGATGAAAGAAAAAAAAAAGTACTGTTTGTCTCACACCCTGAATGTCACACACAGATGCAGTTTGCATTCTAACATACCATTTTTCTAGGACTTCCTAATTAATAACTTAATATTATTATTTACTCGTGATACAGATCTAGATTATGCTCCAAGCATCATCTGTCAGTTTGTACTTGTCATTTAACGCACTCATATAAATGCAATGAGTCCATGATTCCACAAATTTAATTTGCGAGTGGTCTATTAATCGGGGCCATACAAGTGTTAATAAGGTCTCCCAGAGAAGACAGCATAGAGCACAAACCTTTTCTTTTGTTAAAAGAATCCTAAAAACTATTTAAACTGACTGGGGCAGACAGAAAAGCAAACATGTTTTCCAGTTAATCATTGGATTTCAAAATAATTATGATCTTCTACAGATTTGTTGCTCACACTGAAGGTGACTAGAACAAGGTTGGTACATTCTGCTTTGCATATGCTAAAATGAATGCTCACATGCACGCTTTTTTAATAGATCCCTCCTTTTTAAAAAAATCCGTCCACGCACCTGGAGCTAAAACACTATCCACCACTTGGCTCAACAGCAACTTTAAACAGAGGAATCTGGAGACCTTGATTTCTTTCAAGGAAATCAGCAGCTGGTAGACTTTAAAAGCTCAGGAGGAAGAACCACCTATCTGAAACACTATGAATTATTGGACAGTTTAACAGGTTTTTTTTTTAAGAGGAACTTAATTTTTCTACTGTAGATGTCCAAGTATAATCCAACAGGCAGAAATTCTACTATAGCTAAGGAAACTGAAATATTATAGTATAGTTAAGGAAACTGAAATTCAATTATCCCCCTGAGCACATCCCCTCCACCTCCCCCTGCACCTTCCCCCCAAAAAAAACCAAAAAATAACCAAAAAAACACCAGAGAACACTGCAAAGAATGCAGCTATTGAATGTTGACTATATTTGGGAAAAAAGTTTCTAGCCTTTCAAAGATAACGAGATATAGAAAACCTTAAAACCTTGGATCTTACAGAAAAGTTTTTCGAAACACTATGCTATATGTTGGCTGCCTTACATCACGACAGATTGCATAAATCATGGGAAAACACACATTCCAGGAAAGATTATGATAGAAAACAGTAGATTGAACTTGTTTCCTTCAGTGAACTGCAAAGTTGGATTTATAGCTCTAAATTCATAGAATCATAGAATCATGCCCTAATACTTCTCAGTTTTCCTTAATTAATAAGTCAACCGTTTGTGAAATGTACACATTTTAAATGTTTCAGTGAAAACTATACAGATACATCCGACAACAAGTTCATATGCATCCTTCCTGCTACTAATTGCTTCTTACTATTAATTGCAGAACCCAAACTAGATAGTATAATTAGAAGACACTTGTGCAGGTATATGCATACCTGTATATATTTTGCTGAACTATGCAATAGATCTAGGATACAAATTATCCAAAATCTTATAACTGTTCTCTCATGTGGTATATGGAATAATTTTATGTGGTCTTAGAACATCTCTGGCATTGATTTCCACCAGCGAGACACTTTCTTCTTGGATTCATCTTTAAATGAACTACATATCAAAGATTCTATTATCCCCTTTGCTGTTAATGCTGACCACAGAACTGCTTGCAAGCAGACCATGAACCAATCCATCATGATATAACGTTAACAGATGCACAACGACAAACAGACGCTCAGGATTTATGCACTTCCCTGCAATGACTTTCCCCTGTCTGGACAAGCTGTTGCATCACCAGAAGGATCACTCAAATATCTGACAGGACAGAGCTAGCTGAAACCAGTCAGAGGAAATACTTCGCATCCACTCTTAACCACAGAAGTGGTCTGTGCTGATATTTTCTCTCTCCATCCAGAAACAATATATATCTTGACAAAGAAACCATACATTTTAAAAACTAACACTGAAAGGCAGAAAAAAATCCTCTGGACTTTTAGCCAAATAAAGGCCTGTCCCTTGAAACAAAGAAAAAAGATAAAAACAGCATTAGCCACAGACTACAACACACAAACAACACACAACTTTTCTAAGCACAAAACTGCATCAATCAAAGCCTGTGAGGTAAAATTGTCTGGAAATAACAAAGAAGAAACTGATGTTGAACACATTGGCACTGCTCCCTACTTAGGGGTGCGTCCCACCCCCACCAGTGACACCTCATCATGGGTTGCTTCTCAGGCTGTGCTTCTGTGTCTGGTAGAGGCATGTGCAGAAGTGCAGGATGATTTTATTTCAATGTCAGTGAAGTTCCATTGTATTTTTACCCATTCAT
The DNA here is from genome assembly GCA_016647715.1 of Pavo muticus. Lineage (NCBI taxonomy): Eukaryota > Metazoa > Chordata > Aves > Galliformes > Phasianidae > Pavo > Pavo muticus. Next base: position 608,875 of record JACDJE010000057.1, read on the forward strand.
TTCTGTTGAAACATTTATAATCTATTATGTGCTCCTCACCAAAGACAAAAGAGTACAGATTTTATGAACAACTGTGTGCTCTGGGCGTCTGCAGTTTCTCTCAACATCACTGGAATAGATTTCTAGTAAAATATAAATTCCTTGTGTGAGATGAATACATCTCATACACGGTTTTATTAGCAGTAGGAAAACATCCTTGACATTCCTTTCAATAGTGACAGCATCTCCTATTTACAGTATTTACTGTATGCATGCATACTTCTTCATACATTTGTAATACAGTAAATTACAATTTCCATAAACTCTGATGTCTATTTATTATTTCCTCTTATGTGACTTCGACCATAAAATGAAAAAATACATTAAAGTAATAAAAAATAAATAAATAAAAATGCACAAAAGTTATTTGCTGGAAGAAATAAAACAAATGAAAATGACAGAAAATAAAAATTGTTACCAATCTACATCAAGTTCATTTTTAACATGTGATAAATAACTTCAGGAGCTAATTTGCTTTCCACTGGTTGAAAATCAAGCCAATGCATTAAGATAGTCAACATTTGTTTCATTATTATTTCCAGTTATTCTCCACAATCTCAGCTTTCTTAATGGAGTGAAACTCATAGGTTGATGTAAGCAAGAGGAACCTGTAGGATCCTCAAGCAGAATTGATCCTGTGGTTTTGTGGCCTTTGCTGAATCCCCACTACAGCCAAACTGCTTTTGATAGAGGACCAGGCTGAGACAATTCTGTCTGCAGCTGGTTCCTGCCTGGGAAGAGCAGACCCTGAAGTGCACAAATCCATTTTAGCCTGAGGAAGGGAAGGAAATGGCACAAGCCAGTATAAGTAAGCCAAAAGTAACATTAACATAAATAAGGTCACATAACAACAAGGCTGGCACAAGCCATGGAACAGGCTCCTGTCCTGGTCACACAGCACCAGGGCAACATCATCCTTAGGAAGAATCCTCTGTAAAGCCCTGCTTAAATTTTGAATGATTTGCACTGAAATGAAACTGGACGATGGCCTCCAGTAAGCATCCAGAGGTTCAGATTCTTATAGTTGGACTGAGAAAATACAAGAGTGGATTTACATCCCTCTAGCACTGTGGTAACTTTCCACAGTGAAAAACTTAAAAGTGCAAGAAAGATTCTCAGTGAGACATTGAGCAGTTATTAGAAGCAGTTCTGTTTCAAATGCATCATGTCTAGACATATTAAAGAAAAATAATATATTTCATAGAGAAACTGATGCCTTTACTCCATTCCAAAAGTCAGAGGACATAAATACAGCTTTTACTCAAAGCTGCTCTGTCACCGGTATAACAGAATAAACAACTAATTAGGCCTGAACCTATTTACTCTCCTATTAAACAAACTTCACCTCATACAAACAAACTGGAAAACATCTGGCATTTGAGTTTTCTCCTCCTTAATATGAACTCAGTGCACAAAATTTTAGAGCCGCAGCTGCTGATGGCTTGTCAGACAAGTGCTCAAGTAAAATGAACTAAATTTATTCCAAAACAGAAGGCTTCAGAAATACTGAACTTTATGTAAAGCAGCTAATTTAATGCCATCTGAGTGCATTACAAATTCCTACTTGAAAAATAACAAAATTACCAGCACAGAGGTTGAAAATGTAGATGTTGACATGACTGGGAAGTCCAGAAATTAGCCCTGTTGTAGGACCTGTGGTGGAATCTTTAATTACAGCTTTTTTGCCTGAGGACATGAATCTCATGGCAGAAAACAGAAGGTCCTCACCTGATGAACTCTGCTGAATATTAAACCCAGAATGACAGACATATTCCATATGAGTTCATTATCAAACCTTCCTCCCTCTGCCTGTCTGACACTCACTCACTGTGCTTCTGCACCTAAGAGAGCTGCAGCCTCCCATTAAGGAGACTGAATCTTTTTTCCTAAGCATCAGCCATCCAGATATATATATAGCTCTTACATGAGGAAAATCAGAATGTGATTCTTTGTCTTTAAACACTGTATCGCAGTATGGAGATAGTTCTATGACATTTCAGCATTCCATTAACTGATTTCTTAAACCAAATACTTCAATGCAGTAGTTGTTTCTTTTTATTTGCCTTACTTTATAGGATTTAATTTAAAAACAGCAGAAAAAAACAAAACAAAACAAACAAACCAAAAATGACCTCAACCCAATCATATGAACGCATGGAAAAATTCTGTCTGAAACAAGCTTATTGGATCTAACTTAACTGTCCCCACTGTAGAGCTACCTGGAACAGATGCCCACTGCCAAAAGACCTTTCAGTTCGGCTCCTCAAACTATCAGGCACTAGAAAGGACACCTGCTCTGCAGATATAAAACAGAAATAACAACATAACCTCGCAAAGAAATGTTGTTAATTTGCTCATCAAAGTTTGTGAAGCAATTAGATGAAATTATAAAAGACTGCAGTGCTTAGTGAAAATCATTAAAGAACAGCTTTCACAAGTATAACAGAAACTCATGCCATAGGCTGACAAATGCTACAAGTTAAAATTTACATAGGCCTCAAAAACACAAGGCAGTGGTCTTCTGCTTTCTGATAACAGAACACTGATGATCAGATGCTGGTCTCTGCTCCAGCTGCTGTTCCCAGTGGCTCTAGGCCTTGGTGGCCATCTCCTCCTGCATCAAGTGGCCTGTGACTGCATGGTTCAGCTCCCTAGAGAGCTTCCATATCATGCAACTTCAGAGCCAATGTGCATGGGAATACAGGAGGAGTCAGTCAGCGAGGTGATGAGGCTGCCAGCATGGTGGTACAGCCCACAAGGAAGAGAAGAAAATGGGGTGAGTTTACAAATAGCCAGAATTCCCCTAACCACAAAGCTATGAAACCAAGAGAAATGCTGACAACTCAAAATTTGACATAAAAATAACTATTCTGCAGTTATCATAAAGATATTACCATCATTTGCATGTTTAAAATATATTATCTGAGATATTGCAGTTGACTCAGGGATTGTACTTCTCAGAGGAGCAAGAAATTCTGTGGATGCTAATAAGGCACAGCGTCTGCTTCCAGGGGTTGGTTATAAGTTATGTCAGACCTCAACAAACTTCTTTCCACGTCTGTATTACTATCAGTACAAAGAACAGACATAGAGGTTTCATAACAATGCAGAAAAATACAAATAAGAGGTTCAAAAGAGGTCACTGAAAAGTTCACATTGGATATTTATAAGAAGAAAAATAATGACATGCTCACGGCAAAGGAAAATTCAAACAGTATGTAAATGTAATATTTCAGTGGTATTTTGAGCTATTGCATATAAGTAACGATGGAAGAACTGAATAATACTTGAAGAACTCAGATTTAATATCTGACTATGTCACTTACTAAATTATATTTGAGAACACAAACTTTTGAACGCATAGACCAATAATCAATGGGAAACCAAAGCAAGCCTTCCTGCGAAGGAAGGAAATGCACTATGCATTAAGAAAGGTTTCAATTACTGAGGTAGTAACATAATTCTAACATTTGGATGCAAAAAAATTCCTCAGGTCCTGGTGAGCAATAGGAATTATATATATCATTTTTTCAAAAACGATTACTTTTTTTTGCAAGTTGCACAAAACTTATATATGGAAATGGAAAGTAAATACACTATGAAAGCTACTACCTCAAACCTTTTGCATGCATATCACTTGAAGTATATTTACATTAAATAAATGCCTTCACTGCAATTATTTACTTGAGTAGTTGAGCAATATTCTTTTCTATGCCTTACTATCATAATTACTTGAATATTTTCCTTTTTACTTTTCTATTTGTCTTAAGTGTGACTACTTTAGAGCACACACAAAAAGAAGAAATGAGCTAAACTGACACATTGAAAATATTTTACATAACACAGCAACAGTAATGTTGTATACACATAAGTAAAGCCAAGAAAGAGTGAGTATAAAGGTGGTTTGGGAAACAAAAATATGTTTTAACTTCAGCTTTATTTTTGACACTATTAAATACTCCATCAGCTGATACTGTTGTCTTTGTCCATCTCTCGTATTGACTGAAATGTCCCTGACTGAAAATCCAAATAACGTAGACTACAGCAACAATTAAGATCATAAAGCCTTCAATTACACATCCCAAGTTTTAAAATGACGGGATACTTAACTTATTTAATGTTAGATTACTTATTTTGGGGTGGATTTTTGGTATCAGATGCGTAGATGAATTCAAGCCATCCTACCGCTGATAGGATTTTCTTCTGCATTGTCACTGCACAGCACTGTAAATTATCTTAATACCAAACATCCAAAATTGGGCAATGAAAATCAGAGATATTTAGAAAAATGACTAGAAGTGTGCAAATGTTTGAGACAGTTTCATTTTAAACTCACTGAGTGGTGTATTTAAATCAATGACATAATCAGTGAAAAGCCTTTATAAATCAGAATCTATTCAGCATACATTATTGCTCCTCAGGGACAAGCACCATACTATGAAGCAAGGATTTAAAAACAAAAATGCTCTAAACATTCCCTTAAAGATGACAGTATTTGGTACTTGGGGCCCGTGTGTTAAGGAAGATACTGGCTTTTACAGCATTTTTAAACCTCAACTTTCTCATCCTTATTTATATTTGCTATAAACAAAATGATATGATGGATCTGTATCTCTGCTTCTCATGATTTAGCACCTACCATCAGGGAAGCCAGCAAATGCAGTACAAGCAGCCTGTCCAGAATACACCAAAGGAGAATAACTAATCCTGGTTAAAAGCATGTTTGTAATTAAAGACAATGAGAGGCTCTGAAGAGAAAAGGCAGAATTGAGGTTAAAGAAAAAAAAAAAGAAGAAGAAAAAGAAAAAAAGTTAATTAAATAAAGTTGTTTGTCCAGGTAATATTTATGTATTACATACATATATTATACTCCTGGGCTGCCAAACACAATCCAATATAATCAAAAGTATTGTACTGGAAAAAGGCCACAAATTGTATCATCTTTCACGGATGGAAATGAATGTTCTGCTAGCAGAGCTGGCTCAGGAGCACGTCTCAGTGTGATGGATGAAAGTAATTGGGACCAGCACGTGGCAGAGCGATGCTCAGCAATTTGACTGTCCTGCTAACAGAACTGCTGGGTGGTGTGTGGTGTGAGTGAGACCTGCTGAGCTGAGAGGGTACCAACAACCTCTGGAAACGTGGAAATATAGATGCATGAAGAAAAAACAGGAGAGATTCTTGTAAGCCGTATAATTTAACATAAACATCTCTATCCCAACAACATTCATAGTGCATAGCACTGTGGCTGCAATATGTCTTAAATTTAAGCTATCCCTTAGCTCAGGAGAGACCCCTCCACTTGCAACCTATATAGACTGCACAAACACAAGTAAACTCATTTTTTCAGGTCACCCGTTCTATGAGAAGAGACAGAGCTGCTCCAGGCTTCTCCTCCAGCATGGCAGAGGCACTCTGTGCTCCTGAGTGAGGTTGGGACGCCAGGCCAGAGCTGACATGAGGCATGAGGGTACAGCCTTAGAGGATTCTTCTAAGGTCTCTCTGTTCTCCTTCACAGGAAAAAGCAGCCATAAAGGCAGCATCAACAATGCCAGAAAATTCATTTTAACAAACTGCACCAACTCCAACACTTGTTTCAATCTCCAGGAATTTAAGAGTGCTGTGTGTTTGAAGACACGTCTGCTCTGCAGAGCACAGACCACAGTTTCCTATGTGCTCCTTTTGGTGGACACCAATGTCCCTGCTGCTGGACGGGCATAGACGTCGGGTCTGAACAAGCTCTAACTAAACTAGGAGAACTGGACCTGGGAACTAAAAACAGTACTGGGCACACCTTCTCCACCTTGCTGTTGATGTAGCTTAGGCAAGCTGTACTCCATTATATTACCTCAAATATTCCTTAAATTCATCTCTTTTTTTTTGTTTGTTTTGGGGAAGAACTTCCTAGCGAGTTTTGAGTAGCTGGTATGTTTTACTTTCTCATCTGATCCTTGTGAAATATGACCAATACTCCACTGAAGAAAGTAGGAACTTCTTACTAGGTCCTAAAATTCTCTGTCTCAGGCCAATCCCACCTATTGGACAAGCTATGACAACACGGTGTTGTGCTACGGTAACAACAGGACATCGTACATATTCAGTTTGAGAAATACACTAGAGAATTTCTCAAGTTCAAACTGAAAAAGTTAATCTACTGAAATCATGGTAAGAGTTCATATTTACATGCATAAATCAGTTGTTTATACTAATTCTTATATTAAAAACTTTCTATCTAATTTTCTAGGCTGAACCAAGGATATAGAAAATAATCCTTTGTTTACAAGATAAAATAAATCACTTTTCCACCTTCTAGATCAGAAATTCCCATTTTGAGTGATGACAAAGTAGCACAGAAGTTACTCCATTTGTGATTCACACAACTTTGGACTTGGAGAGTACTTCAGAAACTTGCCAGGTACACAAAGAAGAATGCAATCTCTAAAGAAATGACTGTAAATGCAAGTTTTATTTTGTAGTCTAATTTGTCCTCTTTAGCGTGCTTTAAACTTTGAAGCATGGGAGTACAAAAGTTAATTGCAACCCAGAGGCGCATGAACACATGACCATCATTTTATCAGCAGATCGCTTTGGGTCTCTCTGATCTTGGCAGTTTTACAAAATTTTTATTTACTGCTGGTTGAATGGTTCTCAGACTTTTTTTTTTTCCAGCGTAACAGTTACAAACTGGCTTTTCTCTATTGCTAATCATCCATGGACACGGTATTTTTTTCCACAATACGTATGACATCCCTAATGCAAAACATCTCTACCATCCCTTTGTTATTGTTATGGCACCTTAGGAAAATGAAGATCTTTTTCCCCTACAATCATGCCATATCTCAAAGGGACAGAGTCTCACACAAGGACTTGTGATAAAACTTTGCATATGAAGGTGGAGACATTTCCTTTGAATCTGGTAAATGTTTGGCCATGAGTGACAGAGCTGAAAGAACAGAACATACTTCGAGGACCTCCACCTGTACCAGACGTCACCAGTTCTGGAAAGGTTTCCTGTCTTCTCTATTCTGTCTCCTTTTAATTTCTCCCTTGCAAGAAAAAGTTATTTCCTTTCATGTTTCAGGTTTATTTCAATCTACAGGACTTTTGCATTGTTCTTTAACATGTACAAGGATAAGACATAACATTTCTCAAATGTTTTGTGGCAAACTCATGGGGGACCTGCTCATACATTGTTGTCTTGCTTCCAACCCATATCTGGGACACACCAACTGCCCAGCAGCTTTCCTATGGCACACTTTATGACATTTGCACATGATAGATGCTTTGGACAAATAGAATATAGCTCTAAATATGTTGCAAATACATTGGGACATTTGACTCATGACAGGCTTGGCTAAGCCATGCTTTATTGCCCAGGCACTTTTTGATACCTAACATAAGCCAGGTCCAGATAAAAACAAACAGAAAATAAATCTTGCAACTTCTGAAGCAGACAATAGTTAAAAATGTCATGAAGAAAAAGAAAATGAAAAAAATAATCCTTCTCCAGCAAACTTTCCACAGATTTTCCTGTCCCTCTACTGCACTCCTCCTTTCTGCATCTCTCAACATAAGGCTATAACCCTCACTGAGCACCTCATTTTGCTGAAGATTTCCATAACCACTCTGATTGCTGAAGCCCTTTCTGTCTTTGTCACTGAGACTTAATCTATTGCCTCCTGATTTACAGAACTGCATAGTCATTCTCCTTATCAAAATAAATACTATACTTTTTGATTCTGATTAGGCAGATAATTAATCAAACTAGTTTATTTTTTTGGATCTTTATAACAGCCTACAGTGGGTCAAGATTTGCCCATAAATGCTCTTCTTAGAAATAGTAAAATACCTGTTTCAGTAAAATCTTGGGCTTCCAAATTAACCCAATAAAGAACACATGGAGAGAATATTAGGTAATAGATTTACCTCACACTTGAAACCAGAAAGATAAGACTTGAACAGACCCATGTATGACAAAGTTAGATTAAAACAGAGAAACCTTGAAAGAATTATGTCTGCAACTTACCAAAAAAATACACAATCACAAAATACAGGAAAAGGATTAGCAAAGAAAAATAAAGGCACTTTAACTGGTATAGTTTCTGGCAAAACAAAAAGGAAATAGAGAAACAGTAAATGAAGCAAGAGATTTCTAATGAAAAATAGAGGTAGCAAATGCCTGTTATAGTAGCACAAGTTCTGCACGCGAGCCCATAAAAAGAAAGGGTTATAAAATGTCAGGATGGTGAATTGCCAGCAGCCTGAAACTCTGCTGAAACTCTGAAACAGAGTTTACAGAGCCCAGGGAAAGCATGAAGAATCTGACTGCATTTTGCCAGATGCAGAATATCTGGGGCAAAATTCCCATAAAGATAATGATATTCACTACTCTATAATAAATCAAAGTTTGCTAATATCACCTTCAAAATATTTCTTACCAGAAGCATCATAAAACCCAGGAGCATTCCTTTTTTTGCATCGTGGCCTCTAATGCCAACTGTATGCTCCCAAGCCAGCATATGCACTTCAACATAGATGCAGAATTGCAAGAGCCTGCTGCAGCATTTTCCACAGCTGTTAAACAAACCATATTTCAGCCAAGTGAAGCAGCAGTGTGGTTCCATCTAGAGGAAAACTGTGTAAAAGCCACTGATCTCTGATGACTAGTGATGCAACACAGTAGAGATAAGGGCTTGCTACTTGGGGTCTCAGATCTACAAACCACTTGGGTTGATTATTTATTTTTTTCATAGCAGTGCTTGCTTAGCTGGACTGCACAGAAAATACAATGTCACAATGATCAGAACTGTTAACATATGCATCCTGTCCTGGCAATACCTACATCCACAAATAATGTTAAAACAGGTGTGACTAGGAATGGTATATAAAAGTTCTTGGAAAAGGAACCTGTTCTCCGTGGTATAAATCACATGCTTAAATCAACCCAAACAAAGACTCTCAAGTCCAATTTCATTTCATCTTGCCTTCCCTAGCAAAATGTTTTTAAGAATCCACAAAAGTAGAAAGTTCCTTTACTGTACATCAAGGTCAGGTGTTACCTCGTCACGTATACAAAATGTAAAGTTCCTTCAGATTTTAGGAGGAAGCAAAAACTTCCATATATCTTAAATGGACTGTTCCACACATACCTTGATTCTCTCCACTTCTTCCATTCACTAACCAAAACTTACATTTTCTTTCAGCATCCCTGCTAGAAGGGGACATTTGTTCACATCAGAACCATTTCAAGACCTTTTTCATAAAAGTTTCTGCTTGTCGAAGCAGCCTTGGTGTGGTCAGTGCTTTATCAACTCCACCTTTTCTATTGAAATCTAAAAGCTTTTTCTTTTTCTTCTACTTTTCCTCTCATTTCCCTTTCGTAATTTATTCACCTTGCTATTCTGATTGGAGAAAAAGATAGCTGTCTTTATTGCCTTTCATGCTATCTATCCTCAGAGAAGTCAAGAGACTCAGTTAGTGTTATAAGACAGCCAGTTAATTTATCATGACTTCATAGTCTCATAAAATTGTTATAGAATGCCAACTCATCAAAAAAAATATATTAAAATTGGCAAGAATACTTTTTGTTTTTTTCATTCCATCACTGGTCATGAAGAAGGAGCAAGACAATGCGGAAACAGAAGGTAAAAGAAAAGACATCATACCCAATAAGAATGGGGAAAAATACAGGAGAGAATATATATAGATATAAATAAAAAAAAAAAAAAAAAAAAAGAAAAGAAACAAGCCTCTAAGAAGAAAGGAGAAAAACACTTTTACTGAGTGAAAATAGGAAAACTCACTATATGAGTCAGGGAAAATGGTGGAAGATAGAAAGACTGTTAGTTGAAAATAAGTTTTGTATGGCTAGGAAAGATGAAAATGGATTAGAGCTTAGATGCAACATTCTCTTAAATTAATTGTGTTTATTTGTAACAAATACTCATTTATTCAGATTTTGTATACAACACTATACTTCTACACACACACTTGAGTAGCAGGATTCTCCTTCTCTCAAAAAATTACAGCCTTATGGAAGTAAGCACCTGGAGCCCCTTTTTACCTGATTTATCCCCAGTCACAGTATGAATCACAGGCAGGTCTGCAAACAGAGCTTACATGTCCTGAGTCACACTTATTACCTCTAAGAGGCTAACTACAGAGTACAAAGAGCTATAAATTTAGGACTTACTGTAAATTGGCAACTTATTGTCAAGAATATAACACAGGTTTCAGAAAATAAAGCCATAGCTTTTTTAAAAAACACTGGAAATACAGCTTCAGAAAAGTCTAACACTGAAGTGCGCTATGTGCAAAGACAAAGTCAAGGAGCCCATCAGTAGAAGAGAAAAAGGTGATAAAGGAAGTAGCTTGGTTTCAGAAGTCTGAGCTTGCCAGAAGCAATGCAAACAATGTCACTACTTTTATATATCCAAATTAGTGGAGGGTAACAAAATTATGTTCCAGTTTAGCTGTTGGTGATAAAATTAATAATGAAAGTATGAATTCATCTTTAACAGAAGAGGACAGGGGAACATAAGTGAAAGGTAAAATACACTCTATTTCAGTATACTTTAAACTGTGATATTGCTGCTGACTTGATGTTTTAAACATTTTTAATTTATTATTCAAGTACAGTTATATTGCATGCAGAATGAAAGAGAGCAGGCCCTTTTTGTCACAATATTTCATCTACCAACTATACTGTTATATAATTTCACTTCAGAATGCATAATAAGCTATAAATGTTCCATTTAATTCTCCTACATGTAAGAAGTTTTTCAAAAGAAGCTCCTTCCACCAATAAATTAAATTCAGAGGTCGTACCTAGGGAATGCAGCAAGAAGAAAGAATTTAAGGGAGAACAAGAAAATGTATTCTTACTTCGTTTCTTTAAGCAAAGGCTCTACAGTCCAGCTCCAAGCGGTACTCATCATCATACAAATGCAGCCGCAAGAGTCAAAAATAAGAAAGTATGACCACCTAATACATAAAAGGCAAAATTAATTGGAACGTGTAAAATTTCATGTCAATGAACTGGAGCTACGATGGAAACATTCTGGCTTTGGTAATACTCCACAGTGTAACTTAGGCAAGTGAATGCATATGGAGGGCAGGGTATTATAAAGAGGACTTATTTCCCTTTAATTTGGGCAGTGCAAATTCTACCTGTGTTTTGGCTAGTTTACAAGACTGGCAGACAGTCTTCATTCACGTCATTTTCCCTTTAAATATCACCACACCAGTTTTATTCTTTTATTGTTTTTGTCCCATATTACCAAGGTAAAATATAAAAGTAGTGTGCAAAAAAAAATGCAGAAGGGCTTCCAACTGATATCTGAAATACACATTTTCCCCCAAATCCAAAGATTTTTTCCTGGACAGTTTTACATCAGAAAGACCCACCCAGCTCCAAAGACAGCCAAACCACATGAAAAAGTTAAAGGGCAATTTTTGCTAGGCCGGCCAATTACCTTAAGGCATGAATATACCACGTTAATGATAAAAGAAGTCTTTTAAAATTTATTGTCATAAAACCACCATTTCTCTGTTCTTTCTTTCTTCTTTCCCAGAATCTTTTATTTCGATCATACACATAGAAAAGTAATATGAAGGAAAATCCTCATAATAATAGCAGTTCTTCAACAACTGCTGTAACTTCTTTTTGAGAACATCTACGCTTTCTACTATAAGTGACAACAAGAGCAATAGAGAAGAGGGATGAACAGAAGGCTAGAGGTTATGGGATGGGAGCACAAAGGGCCGCAGAAATAGAGCTGGCATGTGCAATCCCAAGAAGCAAAAACACAGGAATGGGATGAATATCAACATAAGGAAAAGGAGTTTGCAAATGTGAAGCAAGATTTCTGCAGGTCAAAAACACAAGGTGCTGGTAGTAGAGAGGAAGAAATGTATTTAAATCTGGGGAAAAAAAGCCCTATAAATCAGCAAGGAAGAAGAGATATGGAGGCAGTGAGCAAAAGGAAGGAGGAGAACATCATCTGCTATGATAAAGAATAATCTGCTGAGAAACATGATTATGTGATAGATGGAGGAGATTACAGTACCAAGGGGTACAGAAAGAAGAAAACCTTGTCCAAACTTTAAAAAAAAAACCAAAAAGAGAACATTCCCTCAGGAGGTTCAAAGTACAAAGAGCCTTCTGTCTGCATCCTGCTCACTGCTGCAGGCAGAAAGCTCTCCAATTACAGTCTCCACCATTAGAAAAGCATCTCAAAACATAACTATGCCAAGTTCCTTAATTACATTAAACTAAAACACACAGTGCAGGCCATACCTTAAATTTCACTTCCAAACTTTAAATAAAGCTCATATTGTTTTGGAATGCAGTTTTTAGGGTTGTTTGGTTTTGTTTGTTTGGTTTCATATTTAATTGTAATAATTCTTTGGAAAGGATTATAGCCATAGTAATGAATACTTGCTTCCAGACATCATCTGCATCCTTTATCAAATTAGTTAGATATCTGAGAAAAATCTTTTAAACATTGACCCACACTTATTCTGAATGATCCTTTCAGCTAAACAAAAATGTTATTTGATAATTAAAAAAAAAAAAGTGTTATTTCAAAAAGTGAACAAGATGAAATTTCAAATGACCACAGTTATCAAACCACTACTAAATAAGAATCAAGTATAAAACTGGGAAATATAGGAAACTGAGTATTTTTAACGACTGATAAAAATCCAACTGGAGTCCAGCCTATCGCTTGATTATCCAGAACATTCTCAGATGCTGGCCCTCCCTCACTCCATCCCACTACTCTCTGTTGCACAGCTGTAGGAGTGGCAACACATTACGTCTGTTGAGATGCCAGGAAGCCTAGGTGTGTCCTGTAGTATATTAATGTGCTCAATGTGTTTGGATTTGCTAATCTTGGGTGCTCCAGCAGTACCTATCATTGTTTTAACTTGTCATGGATAAAAAGTTCATAGTCAACCACTGCAATGTTTCCATATCAGCAATTTTTCCAGCTGGGTGGGTATGTTGCATCACTGATAGCAGTGGTTGCAAATAAGTCCACAGTGGTAAAAGAAGACAGTATGCAGAGGCAGGCAAAGAAATCTCGTGGCCAGCTAGTAGCTCTGTTCAGAAACGTGCACACTCAGGAAGCATCTTGGACTCATTTGAACAGCTTTCATGGTGGTTTCCTATGCATATGCAGAGAGAACAGCTGAAGACAGCTCAAGACTTCTAAGTGACTTCCAGCAAACTGCAGCTTCTGATGGCTGCAGCAGTACATGGGCAGATTGAACTAATGTCTGAAAGCTAAAATACACTGGTCAGTCTCCAGGCTCCAGTGAACTTAGATGTTCTGTAACATACTAGCAGTCAGAGCTGTGAGAACATTTTTGGGGTACATACATTTAGCACTAATGTTTTTGACTCTACTTTCCTAAAGAGAAGATTGTCTGCTTGTAGAGCTCCACAGAGCTGCTCCTCTTTCCTACATAAAATGGATTCCATTTGATAAATGGCATGACTCCATTTCACAGACGGGTCTAAAAGGAATAACATTTAGATGTTCAGAATTATCTCCAGATTTCATCGTGAAAATATTCAGTTCCTGTGAGTACTAACACACGGCCATAATGTCCATATTACACACCCTACTTTTCAGAGCTGCAGATTATGCCACAGACAATTAAGCAGATCACAGCTTCTACGACCTTGATCACCCAACCACAGAGAAACTGTCAGCACAGGCAGGGAAAGACTGGAAACTCTTAGGTGCAGGCTGTGTATGGAACTATGCTGAAGAAAGAGCAGCAAAGCCCAGGGAGAACACCTGAGACTAATCAATCTTGTTCATGTTGTACTGCCTGCACATCATAGGATGGCAGCAAATCCTGGAGAGAAGATGAGGATGGATACATCCAATCCAGACCTCCAAGTTTAGCCTTGTACACAGGTAGAGGATTAATCTATATGCACTAGTCTGACACTGAGATCACAGAAAGGAGCAAGGTAAGAACATAGTCATCTCCTCTTCCAACTTCTCCTTCCAGAATGCTTCTCCTCCAAATGAGAGTCCACATAACTACTTGCAGTGATCTGTCTATTCCTGACCCAAAAGTCCATTAAAGGGATTGATAATATCTAAAATCTGTGCATTTTTTTTTTAAGGTCTGGTTCAGCAAAAGCTGGATTAGTTGAAAAAAAAAAAAAGGGTAGACTTGGTCACACATTTCTGAATGCACAAAATACAATATTGACACCACTTTCCAAAAACAAACAAAAAACTTCTAAGTTGGATCATTTACCACCCCCATTCATAGTCAACTTAAGAACTGTAAACTAATAACCCAGAATAAAAGTCTGATTTTTTCCTCAGTGAGTCAGACATTAATGAAAAGGGTCATATCTTATCTCACATTAATTTCAGTACTTTCATCCCAAAAGAATCATCCAGGATAACCTCAATTAGCCCAGTGCCATGGGGAGCATGAAAAAAATTCAATAATAATGAATTTGGATAATCAAGGATTCAAACAACAGAGAGAATTTTTATTTGTAATTAAGTAATTTGAGAACACGGTCATCTTCCATATAAAGACCAAAAAGATCAAGGGCAAACTCCATTCCACTTATCCTAAGCGAGATAAAGCATTCTTTCAGTACACAGTAGGAACTGATGCTAAAGACACTTGGAACACCCTGAGGTCTAGCAGCAGTCGCATAATACCCTTGGTACAAGTATCACAGAGTAAAGTACGAATGCTAGTATTATGTAAGACACGTGCTAGGCATCTTTCAGCCCACTACCCACAAACATCCAAAAAGCGATGCTTAGAGTCCACGGAGTTTAATGTGTTTAGTCTGAGACTAAACCTGAGTAGATGCCATTGTGGTTCACAAATCAGCATTCAGCTTGCAAACACAAATATATTCTGTCCTGATAACATTACTCACAATGATTGGTGCTACCTCTAAATAACAGCAACACGTAGAAACAGAAGGGTGGGTGATGCCTCTCAAGATGTCATTATTTTCACACAGCCCTGAACCCACTGGCATGAGAGAACTCATAAGTGCTTTCAATGCATTCACATTTCATTTTTTTCTTAATGGTGAGAGTAACTACAAATATAACATATTAAAAATTTTCACTATCGAGATCCAACTTTTGATATTACATTGAATTGTTAGTTAAAATGGACTAGACAGTGAACTTATGCAGAATATTGTACTGTTTACATTTTACCCATGACCAAATATCTCATCTGAATCTCCAACCTTCTGCCTGCTTTTTACACAATAGTATGAACTGTTGCATCCGTAAGAACAAAACACATCTGAAGTCAAATCAGCCCTGCAAAATCACTATGGCCTCACTCACCTTTCTCATTGTTTACATCTCTGTAATACGTTCCAGCACAAGAGATGCATTTCCAATAAATTTACTCTCTCTACCAATCCCCAGCGCTTTTATTTAGAACCCACTTATTAATGACCTCACATTCTATATAAGAGCTTTCTGCAACGTAGAGAAATGAACTGGGTATTCCTGACAGCTGAACTGTTCCTCCTCATATATATGTTCTTTTCTTGTGCAACAAGCTGCATGTTGCAAGTACTCAGCAATCTCAATTTGCAGCTCAGCCACATCACTTTAACCTCCTGTTTCTTATCACACCTATCTGACAACTGAATAGCAGAATAGAAAAGGAATGTTAAAACATAAATGAATTACTTAGGAGATTATCACGGTAGGTGAGTATAGTTCAGGCATATTTCAGCTAACAGCCAATCTTTTTCATTACTAATACTTAAGCTTTGGCTTTGTCCCTCCTTGTGGAATTTATTAGAGACAGCCATTTTGCAATACAGAGCAGTCTTATCATATCAGAGTAGTGAAATACCCTGTTCTGGAAAGCAAACAAACCATACAGACCATCAGGCCATATCTTTGCCACTCTGCTACTGCTCTTTTTCAGAAGTGCCTCACAAGAGGATTTTTTTGTTATGCACAGTCTTTTGTATAATTATTGTGCCACCCTGTCTTATATTGATTTTCAGTTATCGTATATGGGTAAACATAGATGATCTATTCTAATGACTCCATTTACACAGCTATTACCAAGAAAAAAACCACACAACTAAACAAGAAAAAGTCAGAAGGGTCAGAATTGCAATCTTTTAACACTGTAAGTTACTTTGAAATTAAATAGATCCATGGTATGAATAAGTTCTGAAAAAATAGATGATACTCCTACTTGTAAAAATGATCTTTGTGTCTCTGTGCTGTAAAAACTTATTTCACAGATTCTTAGTACTCTGGTTGGCCTCTTGGATATACACTAAAATATCTGACTGAGCCATACCATACCATCTAATGTATTAGGAGTTGAACATACAAGTTAGCATTATACTAATACAAATGGAAACTTACATAGGAAACCCGTACTCGCCGTCGGTGCACCAGCCCACAGCACTGCATGAAGAGGACAGCAGGCAGCAGTCACTGTGTGGCTTCACCAAGCTCCGGGCACTCCTGTCTCCTCTGAGACACTGTCCATCTCTCCTCACTTTTCAGCCTCAGGTGAAAGAAAACAGGTAGAAAAGCCTCCAGGCAGTCACCCTCCAGCTCTTGAGCTGTCCTTCTAGTTTATCTTGAAGATGGATGAAAGTTACTTACTCTGAGTAAATCAATCTCTTCTTTTTCAGATGATTAAAAAAAAATAAAACCAGAAAAAGCCACAACAAAAGCCCAGAGGCACGTCTTTATTTCCTCAGCATGCAGTTATTACAGTGAAAATTCCATATACGTATACACCTTTCATAACACGTGGCATAAGGTTTGTACCAACCATTCTGAACTTAGGCAAGACATAGCAGAGTCCTTGGATCTCAGAGTGCGGCAACACCCGGCTCTCCGAAGGGCTCCTGCTGCTGCTGCTGCTGCTGTTCTTGTTGCTGCTGCTCTTACAGCTTCCTTCCCAGAGCACAAACTAGCAGGAGCATCCTTGCTTCACTGTTACCTCTGTTGTATCCTGGGCATATCGGATTTGTTACTTATCCCTTCCCAATAGCCTGAAAAATGACGGAGTCTAGACTTCAATTCACCCTGGATCCTCAGGACTACAGAACCAGCCTCCAAACAGTCAGATGCTCTGTCTGGCAGTACGTGTTTCACATGAATCGTCGGCACGGCTGCCGAGTGGCCTTACTACCTGGCTCACAGCACAGGCACAGGCTGATGCTGTGGCAGGAAGAACTTGAGAGAGCACAAAACTCAGAATATATACTTAGTATGCTTAGACTGTGGGATTAAAACACACCTCCCTCTTCTGTTTTTCCTGAAACACTGACCGAGATAATTAAATACTTGGATAATTAAGATTTATGGATAATGCTTTTGAAAGGATAAAAATCATAAAAAATTGTTACCCTTAAAGCAATCAGGGAACACATCTGAAATCAGATCATATTAAATTAACCTGTTTATGATCACAGGTCATCATTTAGGCAGGCATCACTCTTCTTCTTGGAGAGACTGAATATTCCAGCATTGACATAATAGGCTTAATAGCTATGTTATATCTTAAAATTAAATCCTTCAGTACTTTATGGCAGTGCTCTGAGAGTCTCAAATGTCTCCAGAACTGCACATCTCCGGTCAAACAAATACATGATTCACCTACTTTTTTTTTTTTTTTTTTTTTTTTTTTTTTTTTTTTTAACCCTGACAAAAACTTAACTCTTTCACCACTGACACTTTGCTGGAAAATAGGATGCACAATAAACTTAAAATAACTTAAAAGGGGACTTTAAAAGGGGACCAATATACTGCTTTTTAGAGGTACACGTTTTTCCTTTTAATTTCCTGCCTGAATTTATTATTAAATTCCACAAGGAAAAAAATTAGACATAATACCATGGAAGAAAAATGGCACCAGGAACCTAAACCAGCTGAACAGCCAGGAGCTTTCTTTCAGCAGAATATAATGAAGATCTGCCCCAATGAAAAGGAAGCCCTCTGGCTCTGTGCTGAAATAAGTAACTAAAAAAGTCGACGTTTACAAGTCTAGCAAAACTCAATTTAGGTACTAAATTTCTGCCAATTTCAAGGATTTTTTTTTGTTGTTTTGTTTTTCTGTTTTGTTTTTTGTTTGTTTGTTTTTTTAAGTATGATTTTCCTCTTCAAAGATAAATAATAATCAGTTCAAAGCATCTGTGTGTCTTTGGGGACAGAAATGCATAGAGAGTTTTCAAATCTCACTTTTTTTCCACCCGTCCCATCCCCCATATCATCTAACAATGTACACCAGTGGGCTGACTGGTTTCTCCACACCCAATGAGCTTTGGTGTAAAGCCACAACTGTTAGTGAAGATGTATGGCTGATAAATCATCTCAGCTAGATCTGCTGATGCCCTCAGCATCTTAAAAAAAAATAAAATAAGAGTAATATAATTAAAAACAGGAAATAGTGGATGTAGGGACCTAATCTATGTAGCTAAATCTAAGTTTCCTTTATCTTTCATCCTACCAAGCAGTTCAAAAGAACTAATGAAATAAAGCTAGACAGAATAACGCAGCACTTATATACACATAGATGTTACAGTCAGTTCTCTATATTCTAACGACTGCTTTCCTCTCTTCTGGGAGATCCATATAAAAATTAACACCAGTATGAAAACCAAACATCGCTGTTATGTTTTATTTTTTAAAAAGATTTGTGTCATTTATTTGGAAATCATCGATAATGCCAGTTTCATGTATGTGTTTCCTGCTGCATTAAGGCAAATGATATGAAAAAGCAGCAGTTGTTTTAGAAGATTCAACTGTTTCTGAAGTAGATAAATGTATCTATGTTTCTCTTTCGAAAACTCATTACAACCACCCAAAGCAGACACAAGCAACTCTTAGAAACCAGTATCAACTCTTACTCCGATTGATGTGTATCTATTCTTAAAATCAAAGATTTCATCATCTGACCACGAAATCTCTACTCTCAATGCAGGAATACCATTCCATTGTCTCCCTGTTACCTACTCCTCCCAGATGATTCATATACTTTGTCACGGCCATAGCTCAGACAATTTTTTTTTCAACAAGACGAGGCCTTTCATGGAGGGGTGGGAGAGGGTTTAATAAATAATCAGATTATTTATTAAGTAGTAAATAATTATTTGGGACTATAGGAATAAAAGGGACACATGGTCAAATTTATCTGTAATTGAAACTCATTGAAATTATATGTTCTGCAAAATATGACTTTGTTTACAGTTCCCATTATACAATGCAGTGAACATAGAAGTAAACTATATACATTCTTTGTTAAATTTACTTCAACACACATACTGGATTTTACTTTATTTTGCAAATGATTGTCTTTCTCATTACCACAATTGTGATTTTCTAGCAGTGCTTACTGCATATAAAGAAACAATGATGACTAGTCAGGCAGCAAATTTTATCACTATCCTTACACTTTCTGGGTGAGCTTAGCCTTAGGCAAATCTGCAGCAATCTAATTTAATGAGTCTTCGCAAATCTGCAAACAAAAAAATCTTAACATTGCCTTAAAAAATAAAATAAAAGAAAACCACTTCCATGCTACCTTAACTTGAAGATGTAACAAGAGATCTAATCCTAGAGCAACTAAAAATCAGGAAATACCACTAACAAATAGAATACTACCAAGCTAGTGAAAGATACTTTTAATACTCTAACACTGAAAACAACAGCTCTATAAACAAATCAACCCTCCTAATTTTTTTTATTTCTTGTGAAATGTATTTTAAATTTAATATTGAAATGTAAATATATATATTAATATTTAAATGTATAAGTGTAATATTTTAAAACATATTTTCAAATTTTAGTCAGCCATTATCATGAAGACAATATGGCTGATTTTCAAATATCTAGAGGCAGTTCCTCCAACATACTGGAGTGGTGTAAAAGAAAGGACATATGTATTTATCTGAAATTAAATGAACAGGTTGGCATGAAAGGTTGAGAAGGAATGAACTCTTAGAGGGCAAATGAGTGACACAGCTATTTGTATTCTGCTCAAGCGCTTCATGTCACATGTTACGTAAGCTGAGAGGTGGGAAAAGAAAAAGAGGCTGTCAGTAAATTGTTATCATTTACTTTGATTGGCTTCCCCAGCTAAACAGCACTATCTGAATAAAGCCTCTGCCAGCTCACGGTCACCCAGAGCTCCTTGCCAGATCTTCTATAATCTGATCAAGTGGCTGCCTAGGGCTAATGAGATGAATCTGAAGTGTTCAGTGCCAGCAAGCTCAAGGCACAGCTGCCCCAACTACCTCAAATGGCATCACATCAATTCCAATGAGAGCAGATACAGACATTTTTTTCTGAATTAAAAAAAATAGAAGACAAGTCAAAGAACAATGAGTGTCCATCCTATGCTAACTTCAGAATCCTTTATTAAAAAGTTCCTTTACGTTGTTATTTCAGTTTATCCACAGAATCACAGAACAGTGAAGGTGGTAAGGCACCAATGGAGAGCAAGTCCAAACCCTTGCTCAGAACAGGCTCTGCTAGAGTAGGGCTATGTCAAGTTGTGTTTTGAGTATCTCCAAGGCCAGAGCCTTGCACACTCTCTCTGGGCAAACTGTCACAGTGCTTTACCATCATCACAATAAAAATATTTTTTCTTATATTGAATTGGCATTGCTTATATTTCAATTTGTGCATGGTGACTCTTGTCCTGTCCCCAGACACCACTGAGAAGAATCTGGCTTCATCTTCTCTACTTCTTTCCTATTCATACATCTAGATCCTTACGAGCCTTTTCCTTCTCCAGTCTGAACCAGCACAGCTCTCAGACTATCCGTCCTGCTTCAAGCCCAGAGGCAATGTTTTGGTTCTTGGCTATATTCCTGCATACGTCCACATCCTCTTGCGCTGGGGAGCCCTGTGCTGGACTCAGCATTCCAGGCATGTCTCACCTGAGTTTACCAGAGGGGAGGTGATCACCTCCTGACCTGCTGGCACTGCTCTTCCTGACACACAGCCCAGGAGACTGTCTGAATTTGCTGCAAGGACAAACTGCTGGCTCACGCTAACTTGAAGTCTACTCATGGCCTTTTCCACAAAGCTGCTTGCCACTTGGCCAGCCCCACTGAGTTGTTCTTCCTCAGGTGTAGGACTTTTCACATCTCTTTGCTGAACTTCATGAGTTTTCTGTCAAACTGTTTCTCTATCTGGATGGAACCCTCTGGTGTATCAGCCACTTATCCTAAATTTGTAGTATCTGCAAAACTGCAGGAGGTCCCATCATCCAGACAATTAATGACCATTAATGAAAAAGTTAAATTCTACTACTCCAGGAACAAACCCTGTGAAGGGCAGCACTATGAATGCCCTCTGGCTGAGCTGGTGCTCACACTGCTGAGCACAGCCCCTTGAGCCTGACAGTTCACCACACATATATTTAGTCCATCATTTTGTCTATGAGGATGAGAAACAGTCTTGAAAACCTAGCCAAAAGCAAGATAAGCAACATCCACTGTTCTCTCATCCTCTGAACCAAACACCTCATTGTAATTAAATATGTGCTGACTATTTCTAGTCACCTACTGGTCCCTAATAATGGTTACCAAGAGGATTTGCTCCATCACCTTTCATGGGGACTGAGGTGAAACTGACCAACCTGGACCTCCACAGATAGTCCCTCTTGTACCCTTCCTGAACATTGTGGTTACATTTGCTTTCCTCCAGTCCTCACAAACCTTGTCCAATCACCATGATCCCTCAAAAATTTTGGAGAGCTGTTTTTCTAGGACTTCAATTCAATATTACCAATACTCAGAAAGAATTTATACACACAAATATTTAGGTTTGATTTTCACATTTGCATCATAACAACTTTAAGTACTTGAACATATTCCTAAGTTTACATCAAAACATTTAATTTGCTTCTAACTGTAATCCTTCTTCTAAAGCTTTTCATATCCACTTATTAGGTAGTTTAATGGAATAAGCACATATGAAATAATGAATTATTTTTAGCTGAAGGATTTTTGCGTATCAGCCAGTTGTTAAATGGATGAATTTACACAGTACCATTTAACATTCTTTCCATGTAGCACTTCAGAGGGACTCGTTTGGAGATTTTTAAGTCAGAGAGCTGTATATAAATAAAGGGTTTTAAGCATCCATACAAAATTGTATGATGGGTCCATGGTGACAGGAATTGTGACAAAAATATCTCCAAAGTTTTGGCAGAATAAGCTGTTTCTGAACTCCTTGGTTTTGTCTACATTGTATGAACTATACAAAAAAAAAAGAGATTTAGTCCCTTTCCCTCAAAAAAAATCAAAGACAAATCAAAACCTTCTGCTTAGAAAGTTAGAGACATAAACCTTGTACGAGATTCTCAAAAATAGGCCAAGTCAATCTTTTTACTGTTTGCTACACAATATGCAATACATTGCATGCAAAAAGATTAGTATTAAAAATATGATTCTTGGAAACTACAGAAAATAACCTTAATAATATGACATTTTTCCATTGGTGTCATCCATTTCTCCATTGGTGTCATACTCCTGTATGCGATACTCCATTTATCACATGCTGTACTCATCCCCTTTCAAGGCTTTCCGAGAGCCCAGTTCTGATGAGGTTCAGGAACTCTCACATTGCTTGGAAGAATGCAATGACTCTCTTCAGCCAGCTGCTTTTGCAATGGGGTTCCAAATGGATAAGCTTTACTGCAACGTGCATGTATGATGTGTACCATCCAGGAAAAATCTAAGTAACTGAACTTAATTAAAAAAAATGCAATACTATCTCAAGACTTCTGTATTCAGTTAACATTCTTAAAGAACGGCTTGCTGATTTAATCACTGACAATAAGCATTTTCCAGCTATGGCTCCCACCTTCCTGTCTTTCACCAGAAATGAATGATGTTGAATTTCTATTATAAACATCCTCCTCTATGCCAGCTGTTCTTTGGAGAAAACATTAGTACCAAGGAGTCTTCATATTCATTAAGAAGGTTTCATGCTGGCTGGCTTTACTTCAGAGTTTTACTGCTCAACTTTTCATTTTTTTAATCTTATCCTGCTGCTGAAGTTGCAGGAAACTATTTATCAGTGCAGACTGAAAAAGTACAAAGCTCTTCTAGCCCCACATCTTTTAACTTAATGATCACTATGCTGTTTCTGGTAGTTAGCATCTATTCATTTATTACCAATATTTAAAACCTTCCTGCTTACATCACAATGCATATGTCATTTCTGAGCATATATCAGTTTAAAAATATCTCACATTATCTTTCAATATTGTAGTCCCTCCTTGTTATCATAGTTGATCCTGAAAGAGGCAATGTCTATACCCTTTGTTGTGCTTGTTGATCTAGGGGGTTGGACTGGATGATCTCCAGAGGTCCCTTCAAACCGCTATGACTCCATGGTTCCATGAAGACAAACCACAATTTTTGCAAGCTCATTTTTCAACAGGTTAAAATCTTACCGAGACAGAACATAAGCAATTTGCCTAAAGTGATGATTAAACCTGGTTTGTATGAAGCTGTCAAGCTACCAGCCTACTTATTTGCTTTTTAAATATAGTATGAAACTGACCAGTGGATTAGATGATCTGACACAGGAGGGGATTTTCTGTGATCCGCTACCCAGGCTATCTAGTCTCCCTCGAAGAGATTCCCACACCTAGTCATGCATCGTCTTCTTGATGCCTGCTCAGGTTATGTCCTATCATTCTCTTTGCCTGAAGTCTATTCTGTCTCCTGCATCCAGAAACATCGACTGTATTTCAATTTCTTTTCTCTGCAGACCTTAAGCCATATATATTGCTGCCATTATTTCCTCTTCTCTTCTGGCTTTGGCTTCATTTCCTTCTTTGCCACTTGATCTTCTGCTGTATCTTTTTTTTTCTTTCCTCAAATGCTAAAATCTCTTCATCACCCTATTTCTCTCCGACTAACCAGTCTTTGCTTTTTCCTATGATCCTCTAATTCTATTCATCATCCTCTCTATTGGCAGCTTGCTCTTCAGGTTTTCCTTTCCAACCAGCATTTCAACACATGACATTTCCCAAGCCTCATCCTCTCCTCTTTCCTCCAGTTTGCATACAATCCTACTGTTTCTACTTGAAAACTAATTCTCAGGCACATTCTGCCAGGAATTAAGGTCATACCACACACATGCAGATTCTATCAGAAATCTGATTAACAGTGCACATTTGGCAGCTTCTACATCTAGCTATCTAGGCTTCCTCCTTCAATGTTAAGGTCATCTCTACTGCCATCTCAGAGACTATCAACATCTCTCCCTAGTCTTCAAATCAGAAGTAAAGAGCTTGCTGCTTTCTCATTGAAAGCAAATTCTGCACAGCCTCCCCCTTTTCTGCTGCCATGTTTATTCATTCCTCTAGTTCAGGTATTTATTGAGTACATCTCAGCAATTACACAATTTGGTGTATTGAATCTGATCACATGAATAACATTACAACAGTGTATACAAGATGACTGTGTTATTTTAGTTTCTTGTAAAGTGAACTCCCTAAGCTATACTTTGAACAAGAGGTGTGATAGCTTTTTCCACAAACTTTTTAGTTCAGTGTTCTTCTGGAACAAAGCTTTATGTAATTGCTTCCCTTTCACTCAGCAGATCCTTTTTCCTTTCACCACCTCATCAGCTTCCCCACATCAGACAACTTCAAATTGTTTGGAAAAGTGGAATTTTAAAGGCTATTTCACTTCTACAAGCTTGGTGAGAACTAAAAGATGGATAAGAGACATTCAAACTTCTGATAATTACCAGATTATTGAGAAAAGCTTAAATTATAAGTAAACATGACATGCTCTGCCAGGCCAATTATACTGTATCATGCTTAGATTTGCGGTCAATCATTAAATATAAATGTAAATCAGTCACAGAGCTTGCTTCAACTTCCTTAGAAAAAAAACTGTCATAGCAATATATATAAGAAAAACAGGGCAGGTAGTAAAAGGAATCAAAACGAAAAAAAAAAGAATAGAGTTTCTCCAGCTCTTCAGCTCCTAGAATCATAGAATGGCTTGGGTTGGAACGGTCCTCAAAGATCATCTAGTTCCAGCCCCCCTGCTGCAGGCAGAATTACCAATGGCTAGATCAAGCAATAGATCAGGCTGCCCAGGATCCCATCCAACCTGGCCTTGAACATCCACATGACAGGGCATCCACAACCTCTCAGGCAGCCTGTTCCAGCAGCTCACTACCCTCTCCGTGAAAAACTTCCACTGGTATCTAACCTAAGTCACCTCTCCTTTAAAATGCTTATATTATGGATAATAATGCTTTTTTTCTAGTGGAAGGAACTGTTTTCCTCCCAGCACGTCTCCTTTAGTTTAGAGAAAATGTATTAAGCAAGGACAACACCAAACATCTGAGGAAGAAAAGAAAAAAAGATAGTGTTTCTATTTAAAAAAAAAAAAAAAGATTGGATAGCAGCCTTGCAAGTGGCTTGGTGTGGCCCAGAGATGAGATGGCAGCTGGATCAGTGTCCAGAGGTTTTAGGGTCCACCAGTGCACCATACATTTCCCATCCTCTGCAGTTGTTCACAGCACGTACACTATCACAGGATACTGGGATGCTGAGGAAACAGCTGTTGCAGATTTTCTATTTTAATTGCATTTCACAGAACTAAAGACACTGCAGCATACAAAGATATAATTTAGGGCCATATTAATTTCTTTTTGATCTGGTTCCGCATCAGTATTAGAAGCACATGGAACGGGAAAAAAGAAAAAACAATATTTATACAGTCTCCATGATTCTGCTTATGGATTCAGCAGCTTTCAATGGTATCTGTAAAGCATACTGAAGTAAAAGCATTGCTGACACAGGTTTCTCCTTTCTCCACCTTGTAAGGACTATGTCTGAACCTGGATGATTTATTTTAGATACTCTTCAGGGATACTAGAGGGAAGAACAGTTGTGGAAGATATAAACATAGACCTAAAATTGTATCCTTTTTACTAGAGAATTTTAGCAGGACCCAACGTTTTTCTTTTGCTTCAATTATGAGAAGTCTACTTCCTTAAAAAGAGCATAAATTCTGTAGTATTCAACTCCCCTATACTTAGAGTCACTCATATACCAAGCTCTTAAAAAAGCTAAGAAGAGAAAGCATTTACTTCATAAAAATATTTTGAGCTGTTTCAGACGCCTCAGAAATTCATGTCAACACACAAATGACAAAAAATTCAATGCAAAGGAAAAATACAGCAGAATTGTGCTACTACGAAGACAGAAAATGAACTGTTCTGTTTAATTACAGCCACTAGGTGGCAAAATTGGCCAAAGAAAAATTACCAGCAACGAGGCAACTTGAAACGTCTTTGTACCTTTAAAGTTGAGCACGAAGGGGCTTATCAAAAAATACTTCGAAATTAAAACCAGCGCTCAAACCTATTTTTGTGAAATGATTTGTAAATATTATTAAGCTACTGCACCTACCTATGAAGAAATTATTAAAATACTGAAGGTAAAGTGTTCTTAGCTAACGTTCATGAAATCACATGGAGAAATTACTAGGCAACAATAGGTAACAATAAGAACACTGAATACAAATTTTAATTTCAGGAAAGTATACCTATGCTATGTTCCTGACATCAGGCACAGCAGTGCTCTTTTAACCTTTTGACTATGGAGGACACAGTACTCCTTATGTTTCTCAACATAGCATCTACTTGCTTTCTTTCAAATCAGCACAGTCAAACGTTCCATATGGTTGAACTCTAGCAAATATTTTAGAAAGACAGCCAGTTTCTTAACCTTTTCTTGCAGTTCTTCATTTTCCTTAACCTTTTCTTGATAGTTCTTATCTTTCTCTCTTTCTGGATGTCTGTTTGTTGAATCATGCTTCATTTACAAATTTACAGCTAGCTACTATCTACATTTACACATCAATGTGTTGGAATTAGAGGTACCAACAATAATAAAGGTAACAGCAACATGAAATACACTGATGATAAACAAACTCACTGGTTCATAAACTCACTGCAAATATACTGCAGTGAAAACCCAGTCTGACTCATAGGAGCATATGTGAAAGAATATAGAACTAAGGAGCTAAAAACTCACACCCAGGGTTATTACATATCCTCACTCTTATGACATATCCTCTCTCTTTCAAGAAATCTGTGGACCAGGAGAAGGAAGTACCCAAAGAGCATACAAAGAAAAGAGGATCCCGGCATGTTCCCTCATGATTCAAGGGACAAATCTAGCTGGCTCCAAGGCAGAAGTATGGTGATCTACTGTCAAGACAAAGCGGGCTTTTGATTTGACTAAGCAATTTAGCCACTCAGAGAATGATAAATCTTTCTGGGCTTATTGGGTGTATCAATGATATATAACATGCAAACCATGAACTCTTCCTTTACCCAGCTCAAAGTCTTTAATAGCCGCTG
The DNA here is from genome assembly GCA_016647715.1 of Pavo muticus. Taxonomy (NCBI): domain Eukaryota; kingdom Metazoa; phylum Chordata; class Aves; order Galliformes; family Phasianidae; genus Pavo; species Pavo muticus. The sequence continues at coordinate 636,330 of JACDJE010000057.1, forward strand.
GAGTCATGGCATGATGGTGTCAAGGGACCGGGAGACTAGACAGAAGAGGGAATGCAAGCATCAAACTGGAGCCAACCACTGCAAATATTAAGTGCTTGACAGTTTTCATAATACTCTTTACAGTAAAGAGGGAGGAGCTAATGCTAATGCTGAGTATTGACACAATTTAGTTGCTTCTTTTTTTATCCCTCTCCTCTCTAAGTGAAAGTCAATAAAAACCATCCCACTCAGACCAAGGAGAAAAGAAAACAGAATAAACCAGACTGAGAACGAGTCATTCCAAAGCAATTTGCACTGCCCAATTGGAAAGCTACCAGCTACACGCAGTAGATGTGGAATGTACTTTTGCCCAGTAGCATCCACTCCCATTCCTAGATCTGTGTCACTTAACATGTCAGTAAACCGCTGATTGCAGTGACGTATCTATAAAATCTATGAGCTTCTGTGTCACAGGAGAGATTGAAATAAACAACCAGAGCCACAATAGCTTTGAGTCCTACCTTGACCCTAGTTCAAGCTGTGCAGTTTTTAACCGGAGCTGCTGCAACTCTCTGACCATATATTGCAGCTTCCAGAGCGCACTGCAGGAGGGTGACCCAGAGGGGGAAAATACAATCCACCTGCTAAGCACATTTAGAAAGTACAGCTTCTGCAGCACATGAGAAATAGATACTTTCTATACTGGATATCTTTTTCTTTTATTTTTCTCTGAAAATCAAAGCAGGAGTCTTTTAACAGGTCATTTGGAAGCAGCTTGTGATGATGTCTGCAATGAGGGTTCAGCCTGAGCATGGGGGTCTCAGGAGGGATGCAAACCACTTGCCTGTGGCATCTCCAGGATGGAGAGAGCCCACCACACATTTCCAACATAGCATAATCTTGCAAGGCTTCTTTCCCACAAAAACACAGTCACATCGAGTTAGGCATAGCCACACTGGCATGAGGCTAGCCAGTGGCCACAACAGCAATGAAAGCCTCAGAACATCCAGCATGCAAGGAGAGGCTGGGAGAGCTGGGCCTGTCCAGAATGGAGAAGGCTCACACGGGCCTCATCTAGCTATATGTATACTTGAAGGAAAGAACTGAGTAATATGGAGCCAGATTCTTCTCAGTGAAGTCCAGGGACAGGACAAGAGGCATCATGCACAAATTGAAATACTAGCAATGCCAACTGAATGTAAGAAAATTATTTTTATTGTGACAGTGATCAAGCACTGCAACAGGTTGCCAGAGAGAGTGTGCAAGGCTCCGGCCTTGGAGATACTAAAAAAACTCCAACAAAACTTTCCTTTTACAGTACTTCCATTATCTTCCAAAGCCTACTTCAAGTATTCCCTGCATGATTGCAAAACTTGCTGAAGTCTTTAAAAATAGCTGTCTAACATATTCTACAGAATTCTTCTTTTACTGGTAGACAAACCGTAATATAAGGAAGTGAGGATTTCAAATGTAGCACAACATATATTTCTTAAGATTTTCACACTACTCAGTGAAATTCCATGGTATTTCTTTCTTCAAAAGTAGAAAGCAACATTTTTGTACTACATCACAGTTTGTGTAAAATAGACCTTTTCTTAAAACAACTATAGAAAGGTAAAAGTAGTCAGTGGATTTTCTGCATATGATGAGCAGTAATTCACTATTTCCTGACCAAAGTCCAGTTTCCACCAAGCAGAAGTAAGGAAATAATAGACTTGTAGCTCAGTTTCCTAAAGAAATAACACACTTCATCCTCCATGTCAGAACATACTGGGCTCATTTGCCAGTTTCGGTAGCATTTGACTAAGGGAGAGAATCTCAGTAAAATTAGTTTACTTCAGATTCCCTTAAAAAACTTAATCAAGTAAAAAGAAACTTTAAATTCTGTAAAAAGCAATAAGGATAATTACACCTGTCATTAAGTACAGGTCACAAAGAGAGTAGTTTTGATTAGATTCACAGTAGAACAGAGTAATCTGGACAACTCAGAAACAGATTTATTTAATTATTTTTAGGCTTTCAAGTGTTTTATTTTGAACACTTCCAAAGGAACTCAAACCAAGCACCTTGGAACTCCTCACTGTCCAAAGAAGGTTGCAGTATGTTAATGAACAAGAATTTCCAGATGGCACGTCTTGTGAACTTGCAAAAGTCACCCCTGAAGTATTGAATAATGAAATTCTATTTCCTCTAGCTACTTGTTGCCTGGAAGAATTCAGATGGCACTGAAGCATTTCACTCAAAAACATTTTAAATCTTGCAGACCTGCTTTGCTATAAACGTGACGTGGTGTCAGAAGTCCTTTCCTTCTGAGACACAGGATTACTTCAGACTGAGTAATCTTGGCTCCCACGTCTGGATGTTGTATTATTTTGATAGCAGAGAGATCAGAAATTCAAAGAGACAAGAATGAGGGATCAGCAGTAGAACAGGGGCTGCAGATCTCATACCTATGTAAGGAAGATATGATAACTAATACAGTTCACTGTGTTACTGTGAAACAGCATGCTGCAGCTCTAGTATTTATTCTTCTAGATGGGTAAATAGGTAAAAAAAGTTTTATTTGCTGCTGCAAATAAACGTATAATATACAAAACAAACTGTCATGCATATGAGCTGTGAATTCCTTTGCATTGCTTTTAGATGCCACTTTGAGCCCTGAAACTAGGACAACGCTAGACGTGACATGACAACTAAAAAAACAGAAAAACACCAGCTCCTTTTTGAGTGGGAATGAGAACAAATAGCTAAAAAGACACAAGCCAAAAGACATCTTGCAAGAAAATCATCTCTGCACAGTCACAGGTGAACAAGGTAAGTTGGATTCCAATAAAAGAAAAATCAGATTGTTTATGCAGACACGAACAGTTTAGAAAACTTATTACTAAGAGCCCCAAATCTTTCATTCAATCTGTAATGAAATGCTTGTTTTCTTAAATTATTTAATATACACATTTTTAATTCCACTTCACCACCTTTAGCAATCTGTACTGTAGCTGAACTTTCTGCAGGTCTCTGTGGGTCTCCAGCCTCGCACTCCCCACTATCCTTCACCTCTTCCCTAGGGAAGGAAATCAGGTTTGTCATTGGCATTGCTTGCAGATGAGCAAATGTACATCCCTTCCCTCACCCTCCAGTGGTCCAGCTTGGCTGGGAAGCAGCCACTGGTGCTACAGGACATTTAGGGATGGCAGTTATGTCCTCACAACCACATGCAGCCTGGCCTAGGCCTAGGCGCTCTGCACAGCCAACAAGAGCACCTCAGAGCTGAGATGTGTTTCCGGCAGCTGCTCCGATGACCCAGTTTGCCCCAGTTTAAATCAACTCTGCAGAATCTGGAGAAGGCTCAAGGCACCCCAAGAATAGCTAACGTCATTCCTATTCAGTACCATTGCTGAGTTTGTTCTTGAATGGCTAAAAAATTGCAAAGTGAGGACAGCATATCCTTTCACACTGCTAGAGAATATGTGAGTCCTGGCAACACAGAGCTCATATTTCAATTTGCAGCTTCATGAAAGTCAAAAGAAAACACATCTTTATGCAAAAAGATGTTCCTCTGTCCCTAGCAGTCTCTCACCTACTCTTCACAATGCATAAAAATCCTAGCAGCTGCTAATTCAGGAGTGTCTTATCTTATTTAGGGACAATCTCTTCTATAAGAGTATTATAACTCTTTTTAAAAGCAATACAGTATTTACACTCCTTCACTACAGTTTTAACAGGTCACTACAAGTAGTTACATAAATCTTTTCTCTTATCCATCTGCCATTCATTCCTTTTAGGATGTTTCCTCTTACAAGAGATAACGATTTCTGTAGTTGATGGTGCCAGGACACGGGAAAATTTGCACGTCTTATATTCATCCAGACTCTCCAGTTTGTCCATAACAAGCCACTCAACAAGCTAGTGAGCTTATTTTTGAGTAATCAGATATTAAAATAATATTCAGAAAAGAAATGGTTAAAATATTTTGAAACTTTATCTTTTATACCAGCAGACAAAGCTGGTTCTGCTTTTACAAATGTTTCTCCTTCTAAACAAGCTTGTAGTTCCTAAAGGCAATATTAATAATCAAAATAAAATTCATGTTTTACACAACTACTTGTTCATATAGTTATTTTACAGGGAGCAAATGCAGAAGAAACTAAAAAACAACATTACAGGCCAGAACCTCTACATTAATACATTGCCTGACCTTCAGACAAAAAAAAATGAAGTAAACAGGAGATGAAAAGACAGAGCCCAGCACACTTTGAGAATCATAGAATGGCTTGGATTGGAAGGGACCTCCAAGATCATCTAGTTCCAACCCCCATGCTGCAGGCAGGGTCACCAACTGCTAGATCAAATACTAGATCAGGAAAGTAGAGAGGGACAATCACCTCTGAGAAGCATGTCAGCTTTGTAGGGCGCGAGAAAGAGCATGTGCTCTATACACCAGGTTGTCTCTTCTCTAGACATAATTATAGATATGAGTGTCGAACAGGTCCACGCTGCTCATGAAAAGAAAAGACATTTCACAACATAGTTCTGCACCTTAGAATAACCAAGCATAGACCTAGCATAAGTGACTCATCGAGATGGGTAGCTGGTACACATTCACAGATGTCATGTTGTTGGCATTGCATTAATCATAAGGATAGCAACCTTCTGGCACTACAGCAACTTTCAAACTCACTGACAGGCTCATCTTTTCAGTACCCAACTACTTTGACAAAGAATAGAGAAAACAAATCCACAATTACAATTCAAATCTTGAAGCATTTTTTGCTTTCCTCCTTTCTCTTTCAGAATGGTATGATTTGTTTTGTTGTTTTTTCCTTACATAGGGAAACGATAGCTGTAGCAACTGACTGCATTCACAGCATTGGAAATTTTTTTATACAGCTGCCACCAAGCATTCAACAGGCACAGAATTATTTTGACACCAAACAAAGGAGAAGGCGGTTTTCTCTTGAATAAAGAAATTGTCAAACATGTTTATGGACTTACTATCAAAATTTATGTTGTTCGCTATCAGATCCGTTAGATTTGGTCATCACTCAGAACCTCAATAGCATATTTATTATTTTTGTTAAAATTGACTGAAGTAAGTTTTGCTTCCTGCAAATGTGCTTCATAAGTCATTCTACCTGCTATATCTCAAAAAAAGTTGTAAAAGCTGAATAATGGTGGGGATGATTATTTAGACCAAGATGTCTCCTGAACAGACAAACATTATTTTTCCTTTGTCTTTTTTTGTTTGTTTTTTGATTTATATAGATATTTATATAAGATATAAATTATATATATCTTTCCATATTCTTTCCTTAGACAACATCTCAGTTTAATCATCTAATCATTTTTCAGCACCTGGACTGTGAATAGAGGTGTAACATCTGAACAACCTACTAATTTTCGTTATTCCTCATTGTGTGAATCATAGGTCCTCCAGATCCTCAAGTCTAACCATAAATACTTCACAGAACTCAGAGCAAAGCATGTGTTCCAAAGAGTTAGCAAAGTGGTTTTCAGAAGTATCATAAATAAGGGCATGAACAGAGGAAAGACATTAGTCTACTCAACAGGAATTCTATTGCTAATAATACAGAAAATACTTTAGTTGTCAAATCGATACAAAGAACATTTAATATTCACAAAGTGTTGACTCATTAAAGTCAATTCCACTCAGAGAAAAAAATTATAGATTTAAATCTACAACCATTTCCAGCAAAGGAAGAATAAAGAGCAGGCTTGCAAAAGAAACTTCGTTCCACTTTGACGCGATCCCTAAATTGAGATATATCTTCAGTTCTGGAAATGTAAGAACATCCAATAATCATACCACATTTGATTTTCTACTGAGACAAACGTCAAAAATCCTCCCTCCGTGGCAATCCATAAAGCACTTTTGGATTAAATATCAAATGTCTCTTGAAAAGAAAAAAAGATAGACACCTGAACCCTGAACCATTAGTGGTACTTTGCCTACAGTAAAAACTGGCCTAAAACAAACAGATCACACAGGCACAGTTTTGTGGTTTTGCTCTTAATGTGCTATTTTGAGTCTAACAATTTTTAAAAGGAAAAGAAATATATATTTATATTTATCTCTACAGCCTAGTTCTATGCTAACTAGCAACTGGACAGTAGATGTCTCTCCCTGAAATGGTGCCAATAAACTTCTCTTCCTCCTTGTCTCACAAAACATTATTTCTCTGTCTCCTTTCCATTCTGCACTCCTTCTCCAGCCTCATGGCAATATTGTTAGAATTTTTACCAAGTACAGCTTATCATAACTAAAGAAGCAAGAGATGTCATAGTTTCTTTCGATGAAGATAGATTTAAATAGAAATGGAGTGACCTATAATAGAGTGTAAGAGAAATCACTGTTGGAAAGTAGACTTGCACATAAACTATAATGACTATGCTTTACCAAAAAAAAAAAAAAAAAAAAAAAGCCATCTATTTTTGTTGTTGCTTAGGCATTTTTTGCTTTCTTTAAAATAATACAAATAGGCTCATAAGAAATAAATGAAAAACACTTCTTCAAACATTATCCAGTTGCTAAAGTACAAAAACCTAAACTACACTCAAAATTATCAAGATATAACCAAGGTAATGTATTCAAATGCATTCCAGTCAATATCCAAGATTTATTTATGGTACCACAGTGCAAGTAATACTTCCTTCACAGGGACAAGGTGATTTCACATTATATGTGCCTTGTTAATAAAGTATGACTTCTAACATTAATATGATGTTTCTGTTTTTCTTAGATAACAGAGCTATTAGGAAGCAAGTCAATCTGAACTTACAAAATAAAAACTTATGTTTTTAGAATAAGCTCTGTATTACATTTTATATGATACCAGATAAACTTAGTCTTGTTTGAACTTCCAAAAAATTAATTATAATAAATAAAAAGTAAATTTTAAAGATGAAGAAGAATGCTGCACTCTAACCACTACAGTCAGCATTTCTTTGAGAGGACCAAAGCCAAGTGCACAATCCAATAAAGAAGAAAAAGGAAAAAAAAAAAATTCTGTCCCCTTGTGTCCATTTGCCTATCTGACGTCAGTACCATTCATACAGGCAAATGTTTGAAGATAAAGATTGATTTTGGAAACAGCCCAAAACATGAATACAGTACAGCAGTCTTCATAGGATCCTTTAAAACACAAACACTTGAAATGAAATAATTAATATATCTTGATTATTCCAGATGCCAGATATTGCCTCTTGAATGACCAGGTTCAATTATCAATATTAGTGGTCTTCCATTTTTATTAGCTCATATGCAACAGTAACAACAACAAAAAGAATGAATTAGAATGAATTAGAAAAGGCAGGTAAAACATGGTGTGGAGTATTTTCTTCTACTATTTTGACTGCAATAGCAACATCTTCAGAAAGCTTTTCTCAGTGCTTTACTGCCTTGCTGAATTTCAATTAAGCAGACTATTTAAGCAAGTATTTAACTTTTAGCATGAAGAATCATGCTTGAAATGTGCATCTACTTTAGAGGGTTGTCAATATTGGGTTTTATTTGTTTTTTGTTTTTTTTTTTAAACGACATTTATATTACCCTTTGTAAATATTAAGAAGTATTAAGTCTGTGAAAAAATCTATGTTTTTACAATGTGACACTGTAAGCATGACTGGCAATTCTTTTAATGGGTCGGAACACAAAATCCATATACAGACTTTGACAGAAGGTTCCCAATCTCACAACAAAGAATGTGTGTGAAACACAAACCCTGCAAGTGCAAGATCTGTATATGTTTGTGTGTTGGAAAGGGTAACTTTCAAAGCCAGTTAATACAAGACAATGAATGCATATCTCTGTCAAACAACCAAGAATAGGGCTTTACGGTCATAGCTTTGTGATCCAATGTTTTTTCAAGGTGCAAAAAAAAAAAATAAATTATTAAACAAAGGTATGGGACCTAAACTAAAAGTTTCAGTTATTTAATTTTAAGCAGAATCATAAGAACAAGGAAGAACAGGAAGAGAAGTGATAAAAACCAGCGGAAAGCGTGCGTGCCACGACTGATTCAGCAGCTCAGATGGTAGGTACTGTGCGCATCTGCTACTCAATTTCAGCACTGCAAGTAAGATTAAGGAAAATTCAATTCACCATGTTTAACTTCATACATTATCTTAGGGAAATATCTTGAAAACTGTGAAACAAGATGAAGTGTGAGCAGTGAGGCAGTTACCTATGAAGGAGAAGAATGCTAATGGAATTTATATCTTAACTCTGAACATTTAACTCCAAACCGTGGAGTTATACTAATATATGTATAATGAACTACTTATAAACTAACAGTGGAATCTAGATGTTTGCCGAGGTCTAGCTCCTTGCACTTCCAAAGAACAATTGCCCCAGAATTCCTCTAGCAGAACAAAGAATTTCTCTTCGCTCCCCTTTACTGCCAGTTAAATAATAAAGAATATTTTACATCTCAGAAGCGATGACTATCAAGTTTTCCTTCTTCAAAATGAGCTTCGTTTCACAACTCTACCAAGGCTGCACATGGATGCACTTCTGGCAGCACCATGTTCCACTGCCAGACACTGAACCACAGAGCAGGTGGCTGACTGAGCTTCAGGACACAACTAACATCAGCTAAATCTCCTTGCTATTCCCTACAGCAGTGATGCAGCAAAAGAGGAATGAGGATCACAGCAGGCAACTAATCACTGAAAATCTGCAGTGGGATGTAGGCATCTTTGCTAACCTGCTCCTGTTCTGGATACAGCTGTTCTGCATGAAAAATAACCTGATCTTCATCTCACAGTACCGAGTGATTTATTATTCTTTCAGTATAACATATCTTCTTTGGTTTCACCAAGGTCTCTTTCATGCCATCCTTAAAGTATTTCCTGAAAATCTAATTTTTGAAACCCAATAGATACTGACTTTTGTTGTTTAGGTGACAAATCCTTCAAGGGAGCCTGCCACAGGGAAGCATTAGGAGTCTCTCAGGCCCCATCCCGGCCCGGCCCCAAGCGGCACCGCCCTAAGGAGCTTTCCCTCAGGGGAAAAGGGGCCTCAGGCCCAAAAGGGGCCTTTCCCTCAGGGCTCCAGGTGCCTCATACACTGGTGCTCAGTTAGAACTCTACAGCATGAAAAATAATTCTAACAGTGAGCTGACAGAGATGGGGGGGGAGGTTGTTTTTATTTTGTTTTGTTTTCCCAATGCTAAGCATTTGAAGAAAACAAAATTTGTTAAACTAACTTTGCAACTAAATTTCTGTTGCATCCAACAGTTGGTTGAAAGTACCAATTGGTGTGTCACGTTACTCTACCTGCTGTTAGGGAATATTGATTGCAAGTTGGCTATTAGTGGGCCTATCACGAAACATCTAAATGACACTTTACACTTAGCAGCTCCTGCACACCATGGCAACGGGAAGAGACTGAAGCAAAACGGTCTGGTTCCTATAGCAACTATCACACAGGCCATCTGTAATCAAAAGGAATCGTAGCACAGGAAACAAAATGGGGGACTCTGCATAGTGGAAGACTGTTCACGTATTTAAAATGCATCACTATTATCACCTTAATACACTATTCTAATATTGAAATGCAAGAAAGCCACATAAGCTGTTCAAGCTAGCTTTTTTAATTAATACAATGCTAATTAAAATTCACCATCTCTATTTCCCTAAATACAAATGACACCCTTATTACAAAAGCCAATGTTTTTCAGTCACCAAATATATATATCACAATATATAATCCATGTATTGATGATTTGGTTATTATTTTATCCTGAAACTCATATATTCTAAGAGAGCTACAAGCACAGCATTTCTACTCATTTACTTGGCAGAAATGCTTTTAGAATATTTTATTATTTCTGACAGTAATATTTAGCCATCCTGTTTCTAAAATATAAAGGGTCATCTGGCTTTTGAAAATTGCTTCTAAAGAGATTAGGATATGAGAAAACAACAACAGAAAAGAAAATCCCACTCCAACAGACACATTTTCTTCTATAACCAGAGAGGCACCTGCATGGCACAGTTTGTGCACCGAACAGAACATTATTATATTATGGCACATCACACTCAAATAGAAGGTAAATTCAATATTAGCAAGGCAAGGCATGCTTTTCTTTACCCTTCAGTATTTTAAATCCTGAAAAAAAAAAAAGAAGAGATCAATATATCCAGGTGGGAAAATACTTTATACTAAATGTAATTCTGGGTGGAAACTAATAGCCTATAGATAGGTTTTAATAAATTACAGAATGAGAAATCAGTGAACAAAAACGATTGTCATCATCAGTCCTTTTATTCTGCTTAGGAAGATGTTAACTTGTAGAACACCCTTTAGGCTGAAGGCAGGCATTTACAGCCTTATGGGTTCATGCAAAGCAGAAAGGAGACAATCTGGAATAATCACAAAACCACTCCTCTCTTCGTCATCAGGAAGTCAAGTGCTGCAGAAACCACACCACAGCGATCCAATAGCGTCAGAAGTTTGTTCTTCACAAGAGCTTACATGACAGGTGCTTTAACTCAGCTCCTCACCGTCAGAGCACTTAAAACATAGGTGCTCATCCAGCTGCCCCTGTGTCTGTGTATCTCACTCCCCTGGTACAGCTGTACAGCAGGGACAGTGACTGCTACCATCCTCTGTGATGCCTGACAAACCAACATGAGAAAAAACAAAAACCTCCAGACATGACAACAGCTGAGAGTAAAGAATTATGGTCAAATATTCACTGCTCCTGAAAACCTACTCCTTGCCTTCATCCGAAGAGCACTGTAAAAGGACACAGGCTGCATAAACTGCTGAGACAATGGCTGCACATGCCCTTTCTGTCCTATCCATGCTTCAGATTTGACAGGGAAGAGCCCATGAGAAAACCTAGGGTATTCAGGCAGCTCTTCCCTCAGGCAGTACAAAAGCTCCACAAAAAAACACTTTAAAAGGAACGTGGACCAATCCTGACAGGAAGGTGCAATGGAAATTAAAAACTAAAAGATGAGATTATTATGATTGAGACCCTTTCTTTACAGTAAACAAAGGCTGCATTTGGACAGAATTTACTCAGACAAATTTAGCTATGAAGGAATTCAGAACGAGTCTTGTAAGAAGTTCAGACCAGTGCTAAAGTGTCCTTCATGTTACAAAGATTGAAAATCCCTTTAGTAAAGATGTCTGTACATGTCTTAGACTGGATGTAGTCTGGTCCACAGGAAAAAAAAACACTTCCAATCATTGGCTGGGACACTTCTGGCTCCATAAAGGGCCAAAGAACACTCGGAACACACCTGGAGCGCAGCAACCCCTTTAGTTTCCTAATCAAGGAATCTGGCTCATGCCTACCAAAATCATTCTGTAATCAAGAGATTTATTTCCACATCAATTTTTAAAATATTTTTAATATTTTAAATAATTTCGAAATGTTTAAAATACTGAAAGACAACCCTCAAATCTCATAGGGAACTCATTTAATTAATCTCATTTATTTTTCTAATAAAATCATGCAAAAAACTTCAATTTAAGGAAATTCATGCCTTTTCATTCAGTTCTCATCTTCCAATGTATTCAAATCTGTCAGCAAAAGTGGGAGCGTGAAAGCAAACAGACCGAGGATAACGACCATTTGAAAAAACACATTTAAACCAACCTTCTAAAATTATATGAAAATGTTTCATATAGCAACAACACAGATTACTGCAATTTGCTTTATGTTTTCAAGAAGTTTTTCTTACCAAGTTAATGAACATTAAATACTAACTATATTCTCAGATCCTCAGTACAACAAAACTTCTTCCCTGCGATTGTATAAATAACATTCAACTGATGATGTCTGAGAATTCTGTATCATTTTATCCTTTATAACATCATAGATTGGGACTGTATCTTTCATAAATACATGTGCACCAGCAGAGAAATTAAAACTTCTGAAAATACATTTTTAAAAAAGCATTACTTTTAAGCACAAGGCAATCCTGTTGGAACAGAGACATTCCTCTAGTACACGGTTGTTAAATATGAGATGGAATCAGAACTGTTGATATTAGAAAGTTTGTCCTCATCTCCAACATCTGTAAAACTCCAGCATGAGATACATTCCATTTTAAACGACACTACAAAAGGTCAGAACAATTGCCCTAACTTTGTCAAGGCCACTGGCAAGGCTGATACTTGTTTTAGGTAAACTTAGTATCCGTGTCATGTGTAGTGGACTAAATATAAAGCTCAGAGAGCAGAAGGAACAACCATATATTTAGAAATAAAAAATGGAATTTAATTTTCCACACCAACAAAAGAGCAACATTTCTTTACCCAAGAATATAATTCTGCAAATATTAACCAGTTCATTATCCGTCATCTGACTGTATTTATTGCTCATCTGGAACTTGCGTACAATGGCATGGAAGCTCAGTGAAAGCATGAATAACCTCCTTGCCAGGATACCATTTATAACTGTAGTAAAGTTGCTTTTCTACTGTAACTCTTTAAATTCCAAAACTATCCATGTACATATGCTAAAGATTAGTTATTCCTCTTCATCTCCTCTTGAACACACTAAATAATCTTTTAATACTAGCTTCTTCACTTTACGCCTTTATTTTAATTAATCTGAATTGACTTAAATAGCTTGAAGTCTGTTTCCAATATTCATTAATATTGAAAAATTGCAAAACTTAACACACATAATACATTCGCACTGTAGTCAACATCAGTTTATGCTTCATCTGAGAATCAATCAATCAGTACAACTGACATGACTTTCTAGAACCATCCTCGAAACAGCAATTTTGTGCACTAAATCACTTGCAGGTACTTGCATCCTAAATCAAATAAAACTGATTAACTGACATGCTTTGTTTTCAGCTGTAGGAAATATTAAACAAATAAGGACAAAAATCAGAGTTCTGGAAGCATGCTTTTATGCATTTGTGTCCTTAAGCTTAGATATCCCTTAAGCTGGTAGCAACGCTGCAAGCATGACAAAACGTAATTTGCAGTCACTGACAGAATGTTCTGAAGATTACAATTACACGCAACAAAAGATTTATACTCGAAGGCTGTACGAAAACATAAAAAGAGGAATCCATAACACACACACGCTCCTGGTCAGTACATTCAGCACAGAATACATACTAGAAAAAAATACAATCATACTGGCCAAGTACATAACTTCGATTCTACCACAATTACCTCTGTGTTGAGCATAAAAAGCTACAAACTTATTTCATAAAGAAACTCTGCAATTTACTATTCAAAAACGTTTTAGTTGAATTTAAATGAATAAATAGTGCCCCTCTGCACTGTTTATGGGAACTGTACTGTTACCATCCAAAGTTACAGATGCTTTTGTACAGTATGCTTTTTGTACAGTATGCTTTTCTAAGAGTGACTTATATATTAGAAACTGTCGATGAACAAGTTTTTTCTTTCCCTGAATACCCAAAGAGGCCACTACTGCTGTTGACAGAAGAACATTAAGACTTACTAACTTATTACTATATTCTGAACTTCTAAACTTTTTTTTTTTTGCTTATATAACATAGTGGAAAATTTTAATGCCACTTTATAAATAGCTTCTAAAGCATGGGCAGAAAGAAGCATGAAGTGTTATCCCTTCTGTAATAAACATGTGGACACATAGCCATGTTTCAGCAATGATTATGAAGACGGAATTACAGCATCCATTTCAAAGATCCTCACTAAAATTTGTCCCCGTGCACCCCTGTTTAGATTACTTTGCATTTACAGTATTCTTTATGCAGTTATTACTGTAGTGATGATGATTTCTTTTCTTCCTTTTTTTTAATTCTTGGGTCACTATCTTTGATCTATGTAATTAACCTAGTTGTCTATATTTGCAATCACAAGAACGAAAAAAATTCAACTTAAGTGAACAAAACTATTTTTAAAAGCTCTTAATATTGATACTATCTTCATGTTTTGGATCGGGAGGGACAATAATTTATCACGTACACAGCCTTTTTAATGATTGGAGGAAAAAAATGAAATAGCAACAAAAATTTTTACCTAAATGTATGTTCAAGTAATGTATCCACCACACTCACACAGTTGGAATAATTCCTCCTTGAAAGCCTTTCTGCCTCCTGACATTCAATATTCAGTAACAGTTTTAAGTGCTTTTTATCATGTTCAACGCTATTTCCAGAAGACTCCAATTGCAGCTTTTGGATCAGCTTCACCAAGTTTACATTCAATGTAGTTGTGTAGCATTTGATAAGAAATGGAAAGTGAATTCTGGTGAATTAATTGGCATTCAGAGAAAAATGCACATTAAATTTCACTGCCCATTTTTGAAGATGGACACTGATTTTCAGAATCTAATGATTTGAACTTTAGAAGTAATTGCTGGTGACCATCACCCAACAAACTTCATGTACAATGCTAAACAGATAAAGCAATTAAAAACAAACAAGCAAATAAAAAACAATTAGGAGCACACTATTATTTCTTGCAATTTAGATCTAATGTCATCACACACCAGTGGTGGAAACTCCCCTTTGAAGGTCTGACAGCTTTTAATTCTCTCTCTTTGCAGTGTAAACAGATGAAGAAAAGTTATTTCTCACTAAAACACCTCAGGCTAAACAGGATTCTTGTGAAGAAATGTCATGACAAACAAAAAAAATAAAATATGTTGTACCAATAAAACAGAAAAACTAAAAGCTCACACTTCAACCAACTACTGCTGATAGTAGGTGTAGTAAAANAAAAGACAAAAGCCTCATCACAAAATAGTGTTACATCTACATGTTAGCTATGCAGGCCGGCTTATATAGATACCTCCATTCCATTCAGTCCACCTTAAAACAATTGCAGCATACATTTCTGCATATGTAAGACCAACTGACCAACCCTACACTACCGGCCTTCCCAGGGCTTCACAGCTCCTACTCCTGTAGAAAAAAAAACAGGCTAGATCTGTGAAATTCAAGTCAGCCTTCTCAAATGTAATTCAGAAAACAGTAAGACTACAGACTATAGTTGTTAACAAATGCATTTTAGTAACCATAAAAACACCCCAAAGCCTTTCAATATAAAGTATGCCCCCATTGTACCTGCCCATTCTCAGGTTTAGTGTCCTGCGTAGCTTTAGCAGGAGCAGATTCCTCTAAGTTCTCAGGTTCAAGGCCTTGAATTTCTTCCACAGGAATTGTTTCCAGCTCATCCTCAGGTGTAAGACTTAGAGTTTCCTCTGCAAGGCCTGCACTATTGGATTCCTGCAGGCTGTCAGGTGTTAGGCCCAGGGTCTCCTCTCCAAGAGCCACTTCCATTGCCTACCCTGGCAGGGAGAAAGGAGGCACGCTCCTCGTGGAAGAGACCTGAGAGTGATAGCATCAGCCCTTGCAGGAAGAGACTACAGACACCTGAGCCCTGCTCCGAGCAGGTAAATAAAACAAGGAACGCTTCTGTTTCAAAACAGTTCTAAGAAATCTTACTATATTCATGAGAGGTACCTAATAAAGATTCAATTTAATTTTACTTGAAGGATTTAACTTAAAAGCAGCTAAAAGAAATAGGAAAACCGTATGACACAAAAGCTGTAGGCGCTGCAGTAGCAACACAAAGCCCAAACTAGGGCCAATCAGCCTTAATAAGCTTCACCACCTGCATGCTCTGAGGAGTGTTTTTTAAGCTGTCAGTAACCAGGCAAAGTTCAAAGTAACTCCAAAAGAGGACTAGGAACAAATCTGGGGACAAACTTCTTCCAACCTGCAAGTACCAGGAGAAGCACAAAGAACAGAGAGAAGGAAATACTTTATACCTCACACTGCCCAGTGTGATGGGACCAGTGGCAGCACTGTGGCTCTCGTGCTCGGATACGAGTAACATGAGTGAGAGCTATCCAGCTTGTGTTCAATTTAGTGCTACATCAAACACAAGAGGCTAGAGCAGGAATTTTCTATTCAGATTTATCCAGCTTAAGTAGAAGATAATGGAAGATTCTGCTAAGGGGATTACCAATTTAAAGTGTTAGACCAAATATGTAGCATTGTGAAAGAAGAATAGAAAGGGCAAATGGAAAGAGCAAGGTGAATATCTGGCTATGTTTTCAATAAATTGGATGTACTTTAATTTGCATTTTAACTGAGCTACCTGAATTTCTCATTTGAGTCTAGGAAAAAAAAGAAAAAAAAAAAAAAGAGAACCATTCCCATTTCTGTCACATTTCTTAAGCTGAAAGCATTTATTAAAATACTTTAAAACAAATTACACAAATGAGCTGTCTTTATAAAATCTTCATTGAGTCAGTAATAATATTTTTAATATCCCTTAATTATTTTTCCTGTTGGATTAATCGTAAGAAAAATTATTTTGTATCATATTAAATGATGTGCATAGACAAATTAATAAAATAATCTATTTTAAATTTATTTTATTGCTTAAATGCAAGTAAAACAGCTAGCTAACATGGGTTAAATTTTAGTGAGTATGATTATGTCTTCAGAGCATCATGCACACGCCTCTACCTTACATGAACTGGTAAAAATCTCAGTATCTGTATAAAAATACGAAAAAATAGGCTCTTAATTTTACCTGCAGGGGCCAAGATAGAATGCCACCTGGACTCGTAATGGCATCAAAACACACTTATTATGTTACCTTTTAACATTACAAAGAAAATTTTAAACTTCTCGTTGAAGTTCATATCCAGTTTTGCTTATTTTTGGAAACAACTGCGTACAGTTTGGAAAACGAAATATAGATTTCTGCATGGATATATTATATCTTGATCTCAGCAAAGAGAACACTATTTTGTTAGGGGGTTTGTTTTTCTTTGTTCTAAGATATTTTTAAAAATGCATTAATTTAGAAGCATCATGACTAGAGCAAGTCTGCATGTCTTAAAAAAATCTACAAAAGGCAAAACAAACATGAAATATTTTAAATGTTAACAATCATCTTTACTAAGTTGTCTTTGATAGATTATCATGATAGTCAGTACCTTTTGATAGGAGCAGAAACTGCAGATTATCTCACTGCTCAAATCAATAAAAGATCAATAAAAGAACTAGCATAAGTCTGGAACAAAGAGCAGAAAAAAAGCATGCTTCCAGAATCAAATATACACAAAGTTTATTTCAATACACTCAAGATTCAGTGAACAGCTGAATGTTCACACACAAATAATAAACCTGTCAATTAAAGAAAAAGGTGGGCAGTGCAACGTGGTACTGCACCACCTAGGGAGCACAGCCCATTGTGGGACATTCAAAGCTTTCTGTAGAATCACTGGGCAGTAATGCTAGATAAAACCAATGCACTTCTGATAATTTTGAATAAATATGTATTTATTAATTGATAAAAAATCGTTTGTCGTGCATAACATTTTAGATGTAGAGATTTTGAATGATGGACACATCTTGCTCTGATGTTGTTAACATGGTAACTGTATTCTAAGTTGACAGGATAAGGATAAAAATCAAACATCAATGGCTAAAACCATTATGAAATAGGTGGCAAAAAGAAAGATGAGTAGTAGAATGTGCTAGTTTACCAGCTGCTGCTTCTACAGTTGACTGGGTGCTTGCTCACAGCCCACGCATGACAGTGACGATGGCCATAGCTTGCGCCAAGGGTTGCATGACATACAGTACTGCTCATTGGTGGCCACCATGTCTGCACTTCAGAGACCAGGGAAAGTCACACTCCAGAATACAAAACCAAGCAGAAATTTTGGTACTCTCCTACAACTTTTGCACCTACAACTTCTGCACCAGGGCAATATTTTAGAATCTCTGATAGAAATAATTCAAACATATGTAGAAAAAAGAAGATACAAAGTTATTTGTGAGGGCAGCAAGTTGCATCTTCAAGGCATTTTTTCCCCTCAAAATAAGCCATTACTAACAGCCTAGATGACAGCTTGAAGAGAGGGAAATGGCTGTTACAAATTGTGCCTCTTTAGTGCTTAAATTTCTGAGCGGACAAGGACATTAAATACTGAATGCCCCTGTCAGCTGTTCAAGCACTTCACATTTTTCCCTCCCTCCCTTCTCATTTACCACAACAGAAAGGGTCAAGTTTAAAAGGGATGCCCCTGCTCCCTGCTCACACCACAGCCTGACACATATGCCTTGCACATATGCTGACAGAGGCTATGAACAAAAACACACTGCTGTTTGCTTTTCAAGTTGAAAAACAAAACAGCATACATTTTCTTTGTTCGGATGTCCATCCACAGCTCAGTCCTCAACGAGCTGGGCCCACACTTGTAGAACACCAAAGAAATCACACAAGTAGTTTTTCCCTTGTGTTTGTGGTTCTTACTCCAAAATAAGTTTTTCTTCCACTATTTATTTCTATTCTCCCACTGCTTGAGGACAAGGCCCCTTTCCAAGGCCCTCACCAAGACCCAGGGGAAGGAGGGCCCAGGTGGAGCACCAGGTGCTGCCCGGGGGCCCCCTCCTGGCCCTCCCACGTCTGCTGCCCCTGACCTCCCTCACTTAGGCTGGTCTTGTAGCTGCTGAGATTCACCTCAAATCCAGCACAATATGAGACCAGTCTTGGCCCTGAAGCACATGAAGTTTTCATCATGTTCTGACTCCCTCTGATCACTCTCCCAACTTCCCTTGCCCCAGACGTGTGGTAGGTGCCTCAGCCAAAGCTACTTCAATATCAAAGGATATTCAGGATATTCAATTCACAGTTTAATCACCTTTGCAATATACAGTGCTTTCTTCTTGTATCTTTTTTTTTTTTTTTCCAGAGGATATGCAAGATATTTGGAACAAAAGCTATTATATAAACTCAACTTGCAAGGCTTCTCATATCTCAAGAAATGCAAAGTCAGATCACAATAGCAAAGATATTACAATATAATCATGCAGAATGCAAGTTTAAAAAAAATAAAAATAATTAAATAAAAACAGGAAATAAAAGGTCTGAGAAGATGTACTTTCAAAAAAAATATATATTTGAAAACAGCCTATTCTAATTCATATAAATATTTTAGAGAACAGTGAAAGTGTATATCGAGCATTCTAGAAAGATTATTTGTTTTATTGCCTGAAGCAAATAGTGGATGTTGCTAATAAAAATTTTTAATAAAGAAACTTCTACAGAAATTTAAACACAATGAAGCTAGGATAAAACTGCTTTTTTGAACAACATGTTACAAATACTTAGTTATTTATTCTTACAAAGTTTATTCAGCAATTAATTTCAGCAAGATATCATAGAATGGCCTGGGTTGAAAAGGACCACAAAGATCATCTAGTTTCAACACCCCTGCTATGTCCAGGGTCGCCAACCACCAGACCAGGCTGCCCAGAGCCACATCCAGCCTGGCCTTGAATGCCTCCGGGGATGGGGCATCCACAACCTCCTTGTGCAAACTGTTCCAGTGGGTCACCACCCTCTGTGTGAAAAACTTCATCCGAATATCTAACCTAAACCTCCCCTGTCTCAGTTTAAAACCATTCTCCCTTGTCCTATCACTACCCACCCTCATAAACAGCCGTTCCCTCTCCTGTTCATACACTCCCTTCAAGTGGAAGGCCACAATGAGGTCTCCCCAGAGCCTTCTCTTTTCCAAGCTAAACACTCCCAGTTCCCTGAACCTTTCTTCAGACATATTTTTGTTATACCTTTCATTGTAAAGCTGTTCGTATTTGGAATATAACATTCTGATGAAATTCTCCTGCTTTATTGAGGAGAATACTAGAGTTTACTAGAGTTATACTAGAGAATACTGGAGTTCCACATACCGATACCATGTCTTAAGTTGCAAAAAAGAATAAAGGTTTGGACAAAACAGTCAGAAAAAAGGGTGATTATTTCAGCATTTATCTTAAGAACTCCAGGCAGATAATAAAGACGGGCAGCAGGGAAGATATCCAAGGTATTCCATGGATTTTTAGATTATATTTAATTATATGCAAATATGTCCATACAGTTCACCTGTTGCTCATGTGCTCATTTGTATTTCTATATATTTTTTATTACCAAGACACAATGAAATACCATCTACTAGATTTATTGCCCGCAGGTATGATCTGCAACCTAAGCTGGAGGTCAAAATCTGAAGGGAAAGGAAGTTTAAGAAGTATGTCTTAAATTGGAGTTTCTGTGCCCAGTCTTGCACTTGCAATAAACAGAGTCCCTGGAATGCATACAATGCTGAGCAGAGCACATGTCATTTACACAAGCCAAAAAAAATCACTGCTGGTTGGAGAACATTGCCCTCCAGCAACTGTGGAGTAAAGTCACACATCAGGTGCCCACCAGCCTGCCTAGAACTTTCAGAACAAGAGATCTATTTTTATGTCCTGCAGAGAAAAAAAATCAGATCAGATATATATGCACACATTTACATATACACATGCTATGAATAACATAAAAAAGTAAAGCTCTTTATTTCAGCTTACACATACACCCCATCACGCTAATCCTCTTACAGCAGAAAACAATGGAGGAAATTATGGAATAAAAATTAACATAGTTAAGAGCAAAAATATTCTGAAAAGAACCATAGAGAGCAAACTATTTGTAGTGCCTTACTTTGAAAACTGCTGGTATTTTACATATCTTACCACAGACCAAATCTTGATCCTTGTATATTTTCATAACAACTTGATTATCTCAAAAGTTATCACTTGCAAAAAAAAATACACAAAAACTTCAAACTAATAATTGCCATGAAAAACATTACAGCAACCACCAAGTTTTTACTACAGGTAGAGAGACTTCAAGTTCTTGCACAGACAGGTTGCCAAGCCTAGGAAAACAGGATGCTTCTAAGCCTGGCCTAACATTGCTGTCCCTGAAGGAAGAGGTTTGAAGCCCAACTGTGCTGATGTCGTTTCTGGTAGATTCTCCACTTGTTTTGCTTCCTACTTTTTACTTTTTTTTTCCTGCAGTGGGCACATTCCATTAGAAATAATGACTGTCTGCCAGTGTGCACATTAGCTTCTGTTTCCCCTCACCTTCAGAGTCTCTTATACTTCAAAAAAAGGACCCAAAAAAAAACCAAAGCCACTGGATTGTATAGATTCACTTTGGGTTGTTTTAGCAGAGGGGAGTCAGTGAAGACAGGAGATATTACATTCCAAGACAAAGTAGAAAGACAGACAGTGAAACAAGAATATAACCAAATTCTGTCCTCAGATTTGAAAAGTAGCTCGCTACCTAAGCTATACACTAAAACTCTTGTTTGAATGAGAATCATAAAACTACTGGGGAGCAAGGCTGTATGAGGTTTTCCATTTGCTTTATTATTCGCTATCACTTTATAGAATACCATTACATAAAATAAGAGCTTTAAAATAGTTTCCAAACCAATCTCTTGTTGAATCAGGTGGCTGTCACCAATTTCCATGATTTATATTGAAAAAGAAAGAAAAATGTCACTGCTCAGAAAAGCATCAAGATTGATATAATGACAATGATTGGTATGAGTAACAGAATTAAAATGTAGCTTTTAAAACACTTGATCCAATGCTCCCTGAGTCCTGAATTCCAAGACATCACTTTTTGGATTCTGCAAAGGAGCCCTTGTATTGTATTTTTATTTGTTAGAAAAATACACTAGGATTGTTACACATAGACAATGGTATTATTAACAAAGAAAAGCTCACCGTGCAACCTCTGAACAATAGGCTTTTTCACTATAATGTTTCTTGGGAATTATAGTATTAGATTAATGAGAAGTGCAAATGTTTTAACAACTCAATCTCCAGAGCAATGAGTCATTCCTAAATGCAGAATAGCAATAACATTAAAAACAGCTTATGTGATGCTGTATTCTACACCCTATAGGTATAGACCATCTGATCTCAATAGAGGAGAACAGATGCAGAAAGGTCCCATAGAAATAAGAAGGCTAAGTAGACACAGAAAACATTGTAGCAATGTCTGTTGAATCTATACTCAAAGAGATAAAACTAATGCTAAACAGCTGCAGAAATAACTGAGGTAAGAGTCTGACCATCAGATAGAGGTATGAGCAAAAAGTACTTCACAGCCACCAACCACAGGCAGCAAAATGAGACAGCTGTTTCCCTGATCTTTCTCCTATACCAGTGGGACTTAATCACCATCTTCTGGAGTGTAATTCAGAGCAGAAGACTAATTTAGGTAATACAAATCAACCTCTGGAAGAGCTGGTCCTTCTCCAAGAGTATCACTCACACACAGGAATGCTGCTAGCTGGGGTGGGAGCTGAAGTGCACTTTCTGTCTTGGCTATCTATTGCCAACAGCATCACTAAAGTCATACAAATTGTGCTAAGTAACAGTACAGGTTGAATTTGTACCAGGTTCTCCCTTTTCTCCTAGAAAAGCAAGAAAAACAAGTAAGCAAAAAACAATTTTAAACAGGCTAGTACAAATTGTACTCTTCATGAAAAAAAAAAAAAGGCAAGTTTTCAATGTTGATAGTAATTAATAGATACAGTAATAGATGTTAAAGATGTACCACGAAAAGAAGAGGGAATGTTTATCCAAATGTCTCAGTCACCTTCGTTTACAGTGCCTAAAGACCTAACAAATAACAAACTGCTAGTAATCAAATAAATCAGTTCTATCCAGAAATCCCTAGCACACTCTATACAGTGAATAGGCAAGGTAAAATGTTTGTAGTCACAGTGGGAAAATCTCTCTTCATTCAACCCCATATTCTATGTCTTCTATTTACAAAAGCTGGAATCATTCTCTGTATTGACACAGTAACTCAATTTTCATTTCCTTCTGTTTCCAAAGCTATCTCATGCNAAAATCAGCTTCAAATGCCACGCAAAGACTTTAACAAACATCACAGGCTGATTTGTTGGACACTACCATGGATACATATAATACTGGCCTTAATGGTCTGATAATCAGAACTATTCCTGGTATTTCTACAGAGAGCAACATGCACGGGAGTTCACATCTATCAAGTAAAACTGAGCAGAAATTTAAAGCATTTGGATATTAGTGCTTTACAGAGGGCTGGGGAGAATATGTCTGACAAAATTTCTACATTGTTAAAAGAAGCACAGTCTTCAGAATAAATAGAACACTTCACTGTGACCTGCTTTCACAGCAACTTTCTTTATTTTAACAGTAAGTGGAACCTACCACTACACCAACTATTTTCAGTCGTACAAAGGAGTTTTATACATTCAACTCAAACTGAACATTTGAACTTCACAATCAAGCACTCCATAGTCTGGCGTCTTAATCTTGTCAAGTCCCACCTTTATATAACCAAAACAAATCTCCCATTATGTTGGACTTCAGAGACATTACTAGAAACTTTATTTGAACAGTGCTTGGACACCAGAAAAATATTTATAACAGATAGATTTGGTAGAGCAAATTCAATCGGCAAATTGGTTTAAGAGGACAGAAAACATGAGTTACCTTCTATATTCATATCAGAATGCATTATTATTTAGAAGCTACTAATCAAAAAAGCAACAGAAAGTAACACAAAAAGACAAGTAATCTGGCCTGGAAACCTTATAAATCTCCTGAAAAGTGCAACTGAATGCTATTTGATGTTTCTTCTTTTTATATGTACGCACACAATTCTACTAGAGCATTTTTAAGGAAGAAAACATAACTGAAAAAATATCAAATACAGAAACACAGTGTTATTAAAAGGTTTAGCTGAAGTTGCATCGTCACTGAAAAATTCATTTAAAATGATTTCTCACTGCTTCTTTTGCATTTTACAGCACAGTGGCTTTCTGTACAGCAGAGGATGGAGTCTAAAATGCCCGGTAACAGCAGGGTGTCTGCCTGCTTGTCTTATCCAAAGCAAGCAACAGCAAGCAAGACTAGCTACTACTGTTCTGGACATACATTGCTATCTGCAGAAATCTATACCTACCCTTAGAATCACATGAATAATGCATTGGCTGCCTAGCCACATAGGATTTATCTTCTAAAACACAGCCTAGGTCTCAAGCAGCACTAAGATCAGTTTTGTCACACAGTAGTGCATTACCTCAAGTAATGGAACACCAGGTTTCTTCTGCTGTTTTAAAAATGCTCACCTAGTGCTTCGGATAAAGCTACCACTTATTAGAACTTTGCTCCTGCGAAGAAGTAAGATAGTACAGTCAATTTTAGCCTAAATAAAAATATTCCCAGATATATTTGGGTGTTCAGTACTCTGACAAATAAGCAACATTCAACAGGAAAGCAAAAATGCAATTATATTACATGCTAAATACATAGCCAAGTCTGAATCTGCTTGTTTCAGTGAGAAAGTTAACAGGTGACTTAAAGAAGGACTGACTGTCACCTGGAGCAGGAAAGACTCCCAACAGTAAATGCTTCTCTCATCTCCTAGAAAAAGTTCCAAAAATATAAAGGATTAGAAACTGAAGCTAGACAAATTAGGTGAGAGTAACTGCATTTTGAACAGTCTTTTGAGAATAAAGGTAGATGGCAGTTTTTTCTTATTTTTCTTTTTTAGTAGAAAAAGCTATTTGAGGGGTGGAGGGAAGAAGAATAAAGGGGTGGTTGTTTTTTCTTTGTTGTTGTTTTTGTTTTTAAGAGTTAAAATGAATAGAAGAAACTTGCAGTGAGTATCACTGACCCCAAAATACTGAAATGTAGAGAAACATACCACCCATAGACGTGATTGAGTACCTTAGATAATGTGAGGCCCTAAAATACTGTTTTTGAACACACACTGATTCTCAGTGCTACTCTCTAAAGAAGCCTTTTATAAACCAAGCTGAACTTCAAGCTTTCTTCTCCTAAAAACTTGTTACTGATTTATAAAACCTTCTGGTTTTCATTTTGAATCTGCAATGATGCACAGAACTCATGTTTGTGTTTCGAATCATTTGGCATGTAATGCTACGTCACATTTTCCACTCCGTGGTTTGCTGAAGCAAGGTTGCTGGGCATCAGGCTACTTGCCCCTCTGAAACCAATCTGCTGCTCCCTGTTTTCACAGTTCACAGGGTCCCTGGAGTCACCACTTCTATTTGCCTAAGTGGCGGTTCCTCATTATGAACAGAGATTCATAATCCTCCAGCTGCTCACCCAGGACCTTGGGCAGGCTGTAATCATAAAGGGCTTCTGTGCAGTACAGTAAGTCATGTAGGGCACTTGCTTCACCTCTTTTAGCACAAGCTTACTGATGATCAGGGCCACAGACAGAAAAACTCCGCTTGAAAGAAACAGTAGTCTTCTGATGCAACTTTCTGCTCTGAAGTTATTGGCTTCCATAAGTTCAAATATGTGCCAGTGATGTAGGGGAACACACCAGGTCCAAGTGAACCCTGGTACAGTAACTACTGCAGGCCAGAAGAAAAGCCAAAAATCAGAGGGGCTACCTCAAATACAATTAAAAGACTTCACAGAAAATTCACAAGGCATTAAGCATTCCAATGAAATTTGAACTTAAATCCCCTTAGGGGAAGCAGCCATCATCGCAGGCACTGCACACTCTGACAAATAAAATGCTATTGAAAATAGAGAACAGAAATCAGGCTGCTTCAAATCCGTGACTACAAATACATTTTGCTTTCCCCCAAGGGTATTATCAATCTTAATGTGGTCTTGATCACAAAAAGAAACAAGAGCTTCATATTCTTTGGGGAAGAACAACCTCCACTCATTCTAATGTACTCTGAACATATGTGAAGATGACATGATTTCACTCCCCAAAGGCAGCATGATGCAACAAATGTTGGGAACGAGCCAATGTTGCAGAGTCCAGGTCCTTTTAGGGTTGTTTTCTGTCTGCATCTGAAGAAAATAGACAGAAGCTTGCTCGTATGAACATATATGTGAAAACAAGGGATCAGTCTGAGACAAACCGATCATTTCTCATGTGAGACCTATTGAACAAACCTGGGGCAACAAATGAAGTTGTTCTCATAGAGATAAGGAGCAGAGCGGACAACCGCACTTGGGTGGGTGCAGAATGTTGGCTTGAAAGTTATACTGTCCCTGGAGCACGCCCACAGAGTTCGGTGCTGCAGCTGACCCAGCCAGGGAAGCCTCCAGTCCCAAACCAGATAACCAAACACTTAGGGTGAGCAATTCACTTGCTTTTGCGCATGAATAGTTCACAAGGACAAACACAGACTTTACAGCAGGCAGCCTTCTACCATTTGCTGCTAAAGACTCCCTGCTCTCAGACAGTATTTCCTACCAGTCTCAGCCATATTCAGATGTAGAAGGAGGCAGGGCTGGCCACTGCCTAAACTGTATTGGTTCTGGATATAAGAAACCAGAATTCCTTAGTCTGTTAGGCTGGTATTTCTTACAAGCACTACTTTCACTTTAAAGGAGAGTAATAGTGGAATATCTGAATCATTAAGAAACGATGCCAAAAAAGAAAGGGGGGAGAAGGAAGGAGGAAGATAATGACACTGAAAGAAAAATACATTCAAGATCCATAAATCTACCACAAGTTCTCGAATATAAAGGCTGGGGAATTAATGGCATTCATACTGATTTGTTAGAAAATAAACTGTATTTAGTACAGGCATCTGATGAAGCTGCAGGTTGTAACATTTGTTTACTTTCTGTCACAAGGCAGAATCTGCTGTATCTCAAGTTGAAAAGTTCATAAACTAAACATTATTTTAAAAGCTCAAGAACTACACACACATCATTATATAATGCAAGTACTGAGTTTCCAGAATACACTAGAAGTTTTCCTCTTGACATTCCTAAAAAGGCAGAAATATTTTTAAAAGCATAGATTGAGCATTCTTTATCATTACTAACAATAGCATTCTTTAGTTCTTTATAAATGGCTCTCCACTTTTATTTACATCATATCAAAACGCTAATGGAAATCACTTCTCATCTTATTTATATCTTGTTCAAAGGATTGAGACTAAGAAATATCCTAAGAGAGAACTTATTTTCTAGTGAATTCCTTTTTTTCTTGAGCTAATTAAGATGTTCACTGGAGAATGCAAAGAAGAACTGGGATGCACTTTGGATGAATTTTAAAAGCAGTAAAAAGAGCTTTGGAATATAAGCAAAGAAGTCCTGTAAATGCCCCAAGATTTTTGAAACTTTATCAACATAACTGATAGTTTTGTTTTAAAAAGGACTGTGTACATGCACAACCCCATAACATAGGAGGTCCCACACACACAGTCAGTAACAGTAAAAAGGATTTGGAAAACACTGCAGAACTAATGTCTTAGTCCTGTACATGTTGAGTTCTTGAACAGCAAGAACTGTTCCCAGCTGTTAGGCAAAGAGTGGGCTATAGCAATATGAGTGCTTTCATGTAGCTTTATTTCAGTGCTCTGGATTACAAATCTTCCAAAAGCTTTATGTTCAACCATGTCAGAGCAAAATAATAAATTATGCCAATGTTTAATGGTCAGATTTGAAAATTGCCATTGTCCTTTTCTGACTCGCATGCTGGAGGACGCTCATCAGGACTGATTTCCTGTCAATTGTTGCTTTGCAAACCAGCCTAGAGAATGTAGGACACATGTAATAGGATCGCAACTGCTCATTAATCAAGCACGGTTACACTCTGCAACACTAAGCGCACATATGTGGCAGTATGTGGTGTATGTCATGCCAAAACAGAGCACCAACTACAGCACATGCTTCTGTAAATTACTGCAAAGAAAATTTTGGTGGAGACTGCAAAATTGCACAAAAATAAATCTATTTTGTCATAGCAATAGAGCAAACTGATGCAGTAAACAACAAAACTAGATGGCTGTTAAAATAGTGACTAAATATTTCACATTTCATCATTGAAGATTTATAGAACCTGGGTCCAAAAAAAAGATGCACTGTTGAAATGGAACGTAACGAATTTCTTCACACTTCAACTTCACAGACAATATTGTAATTTAGAAAGCAATGAAAATATTGACAAACAGGAAAATCAAAGATTAAAGGCTAAGATGATAGTGAAATTTGCTCACACCATGAAATAATTTTAGAATTAAAATGTCCTATTTTAGCAACATTTAATTCTTCATAGTTATCATACCTAAACAAGTTTCCAAATGTCACACTGAGGTGTTCCAAACAGACCCCTAAGAGGATTGCTCTCCCACTCTGATCTTCTTTCTCTAACACAAAGATAAATACTCAATGATAAAAGGTAGGAAAAAAACACTTTCAACATCAGAAGTTAAGATTTTTCTGACAGAGTGTCAAAGGCATTCTCTAAAAAAAACATTTTCAGATTCTTGGATTGTTAGAATGTTAGACACTTGATAATTTTCTTGTTGCATTACTATGCATTCCTTCATCCGCAGACAACAACCATCTTTTCAGACTGACAAGAAATTCTTCCTAACATTTCTTGATTAGGAGTTTCTCAGAAGAACACCACTTAAGATATAAGCAGTCAACCTGTCAGTGCTGACTTTTCGCAATATATTATTTTTAAGAAAATTTATTTGGATCATGCTTTCAAGTTCAGGATGGGATAGCTCATGAAATTTTCAATTAAAAAAAAAAAAAAAAAGACAAAAGCCTCATCACAAAATAGTGTTACATCTACATGTTAGCTATGCAGGCCGGCTTATATAGATACCTCCATTCCATTCAGTCCACCTTAAAACAATTGCAGCATACATTTCTGCATATGTAAGACCAACTGACCAACCCTACACTACCGGCCTTCCCAGGGCTTCACAGCTCCTACTCCTGTAGAAAAAAAAACAGGCTAGATCTGTGAAATTCAAGTCAGCCTTCTCAAATGTAATTCAGAAAACAGTAAGACTACAGACTATAGTTGTTAACAAATGCATTTTAGTAACCATAAAAACACCCCAAAGCCTTTCAATATAAAGTATGCCCCCATTGTACCTGCCCATTCTCAGGTTTAGTGTCCTGCGTAGCTTTAGCAGGAGCAGATTCCTCTAAGTTCTCAGGTTCAAGGCCTTGAATTTCTTCCACAGGAATTGTTTCCAGCTCATCCTCAGGTGTAAGACTTAGAGTTTCCTCTGCAAGGCCTGCACTATTGGATTCCTGCAGGCTGTCAGGTGTTAGGCCCAGGGTCTCCTCTCCAAGAGCCACTTCCATTGCCTACCCTGGCAGGGAGAAAGGAGGCACGCTCCTCGTGGAAGAGACCTGAGAGTGATAGCATCAGCCCTTGCAGGAAGAGACTACAGACACCTGAGCCCTGCTCCGAGCAGGTAAATAAAACAAGGAACGCTTCTGTTTCAAAACAGTTCTAAGAAATCTTACTATATTCATGAGAGGTACCTAATAAAGATTCAATTTAATTTTACTTGAAGGATTTAACTTAAAAGCAGCTAAAAGAAATAGGAAAACCGTATGACACAAAAGCTGTAGGCGCTGCAGTAGCAACACAAAGCCCAAACTAGGGCCAATCAGCCTTAATAAGCTTCACCACCTGCATGCTCTGAGGAGTGTTTTTTAAGCTGTCAGTAACCAGGCAAAGTTCAAAGTAACTCCAAAAGAGGACTAGGAACAAATCTGGGGACAAACTTCTTCCAACCTGCAAGTACCAGGAGAAGCACAAAGAACAGAGAGAAGGAAATACTTTATACCTCACACTGCCCAGTGTGATGGGACCAGTGGCAGCACTGTGGCTCTCGTGCTCGGATACGAGTAACATGAGTGAGAGCTATCCAGCTTGTGTTCAATTTAGTGCTACATCAAACACAAGAGGCTAGAGCAGGAATTTTCTATTCAGATTTATCCAGCTTAAGTAGAAGATAATGGAAGATTCTGCTAAGGGGATTACCAATTTAAAGTGTTAGACCAAATATGTAGCATTGTGAAAGAAGAATAGAAAGGGCAAATGGAAAGAGCAAGGTGAATATCTGGCTATGTTTTCAATAAATTGGATGTACTTTAATTTGCATTTTAACTGAGCTACCTGAATTTCTCATTTGAGTCTAGGAAAAAAAAGAAAAAAAAAAAAAAGAGAACCATTCCCATTTCTGTCACATTTCTTAAGCTGAAAGCATTTATTAAAATACTTTAAAACAAATTACACAAATGAGCTGTCTTTATAAAATCTTCATTGAGTCAGTAATAATATTTTTAATATCCCTTAATTATTTTTCCTGTTGGATTAATCGTAAGAAAAATTATTTTGTATCATATTAAATGATGTGCATAGACAAATTAATAAAATAATCTATTTTAAATTTATTTTATTGCTTAAATGCAAGTAAAACAGCTAGCTAACATGGGTTAAATTTTAGTGAGTATGATTATGTCTTCAGAGCATCATGCACACGCCTCTACCTTACATGAACTGGTAAAAATCTCAGTATCTGTATAAAAATACGAAAAAATAGGCTCTTAATTTTACCTGCAGGGGCCAAGATAGAATGCCACCTGGACTCGTAATGGCATCAAAACACACTTATTATGTTACCTTTTAACATTACAAAGAAAATTTTAAACTTCTCGTTGAAGTTCATATCCAGTTTTGCTTATTTTTGGAAACAACTGCGTACAGTTTGGAAAACGAAATATAGATTTCTGCATGGATATATTATATCTTGATCTCAGCAAAGAGAACACTATTTTGTTAGGGGGTTTGTTTTTCTTTGTTCTAAGATATTTTTAAAAATGCATTAATTTAGAAGCATCATGACTAGAGCAAGTCTGCATGTCTTAAAAAAATCTACAAAAGGCAAAACAAACATGAAATATTTTAAATGTTAACAATCATCTTTACTAAGTTGTCTTTGATAGATTATCATGATAGTCAGTACCTTTTGATAGGAGCAGAAACTGCAGATTATCTCACTGCTCAAATCAATAAAAGATCAATAAAAGAACTAGCATAAGTCTGGAACAAAGAGCAGAAAAAAAGCATGCTTCCAGAATCAAATATACACAAAGTTTATTTCAATACACTCAAGATTCAGTGAACAGCTGAATGTTCACACACAAATAATAAACCTGTCAATTAAAGAAAAAGGTGGGCAGTGCAACGTGGTACTGCACCACCTAGGGAGCACAGCCCATTGTGGGACATTCAAAGCTTTCTGTAGAATCACTGGGCAGTAATGCTAGATAAAACCAATGCACTTCTGATAATTTTGAATAAATATGTATTTATTAATTGATAAAAAATCGTTTGTCGTGCATAACATTTTAGATGTAGAGATTTTGAATGATGGACACATCTTGCTCTGATGTTGTTAACATGGTAACTGTATTCTAAGTTGACAGGATAAGGATAAAAATCAAACATCAATGGCTAAAACCATTATGAAATAGGTGGCAAAAAGAAAGATGAGTAGTAGAATGTGCTAGTTTACCAGCTGCTGCTTCTACAGTTGACTGGGTGCTTGCTCACAGCCCACGCATGACAGTGACGATGGCCATAGCTTGCGCCAAGGGTTGCATGACATACAGTACTGCTCATTGGTGGCCACCATGTCTGCACTTCAGAGACCAGGGAAAGTCACACTCCAGAATACAAAACCAAGCAGAAATTTTGGTACTCTCCTACAACTTTTGCACCTACAACTTCTGCACCAGGGCAATATTTTAGAATCTCTGATAGAAATAATTCAAACATATGTAGAAAAAAGAAGATACAAAGTTATTTGTGAGGGCAGCAAGTTGCATCTTCAAGGCATTTTTTCCCCTCAAAATAAGCCATTACTAACAGCCTAGATGACAGCTTGAAGAGAGGGAAATGGCTGTTACAAATTGTGCCTCTTTAGTGCTTAAATTTCTGAGCGGACAAGGACATTAAATACTGAATGCCCCTGTCAGCTGTTCAAGCACTTCACATTTTTCCCTCCCTCCCTTCTCATTTACCACAACAGAAAGGGTCAAGTTTAAAAGGGATGCCCCTGCTCCCTGCTCACACCACAGCCTGACACATATGCCTTGCACATATGCTGACAGAGGCTATGAACAAAAACACACTGCTGTTTGCTTTTCAAGTTGAAAAACAAAACAGCATACATTTTCTTTGTTCGGATGTCCATCCACAGCTCAGTCCTCAACGAGCTGGGCCCACACTTGTAGAACACCAAAGAAATCACACAAGTAGTTTTTCCCTTGTGTTTGTGGTTCTTACTCCAAAATAAGTTTTTCTTCCACTATTTATTTCTATTCTCCCACTGCTTGAGGACAAGGCCCCTTTCCAAGGCCCTCACCAAGACCCAGGGGAAGGAGGGCCCAGGTGGAGCACCAGGTGCTGCCCGGGGGCCCCCTCCTGGCCCTCCCACGTCTGCTGCCCCTGACCTCCCTCACTTAGGCTGGTCTTGTAGCTGCTGAGATTCACCTCAAATCCAGCACAATATGAGACCAGTCTTGGCCCTGAAGCACATGAAGTTTTCATCATGTTCTGACTCCCTCTGATCACTCTCCCAACTTCCCTTGCCCCAGACGTGTGGTAGGTGCCTCAGCCAAAGCTACTTCAATATCAAAGGATATTCAGGATATTCAATTCACAGTTTAATCACCTTTGCAATATACAGTGCTTTCTTCTTGTATCTTTTTTTTTTTTTTTCCAGAGGATATGCAAGATATTTGGAACAAAAGCTATTATATAAACTCAACTTGCAAGGCTTCTCATATCTCAAGAAATGCAAAGTCAGATCACAATAGCAAAGATATTACAATATAATCATGCAGAATGCAAGTTTAAAAAAAATAAAAATAATTAAATAAAAACAGGAAATAAAAGGTCTGAGAAGATGTACTTTCAAAAAAAATATATATTTGAAAACAGCCTATTCTAATTCATATAAATATTTTAGAGAACAGTGAAAGTGTATATCGAGCATTCTAGAAAGATTATTTGTTTTATTGCCTGAAGCAAATAGTGGATGTTGCTAATAAAAATTTTTAATAAAGAAACTTCTACAGAAATTTAAACACAATGAAGCTAGGATAAAACTGCTTTTTTGAACAACATGTTACAAATACTTAGTTATTTATTCTTACAAAGTTTATTCAGCAATTAATTTCAGCAAGATATCATAGAATGGCCTGGGTTGAAAAGGACCACAAAGATCATCTAGTTTCAACACCCCTGCTATGTCCAGGGTCGCCAACCACCAGACCAGGCTGCCCAGAGCCACATCCAGCCTGGCCTTGAATGCCTCCGGGGATGGGGCATCCACAACCTCCTTGTGCAAACTGTTCCAGTGGGTCACCACCCTCTGTGTGAAAAACTTCATCCGAATATCTAACCTAAACCTCCCCTGTCTCAGTTTAAAACCATTCTCCCTTGTCCTATCACTACCCACCCTCATAAACAGCCGTTCCCTCTCCTGTTCATACACTCCCTTCAAGTGGAAGGCCACAATGAGGTCTCCCCAGAGCCTTCTCTTTTCCAAGCTAAACACTCCCAGTTCCCTGAACCTTTCTTCAGACATATTTTTGTTATACCTTTCATTGTAAAGCTGTTCGTATTTGGAATATAACATTCTGATGAAATTCTCCTGCTTTATTGAGGAGAATACTAGAGTTTACTAGAGTTATACTAGAGAATACTGGAGTTCCACATACCGATACCATGTCTTAAGTTGCAAAAAAGAATAAAGGTTTGGACAAAACAGTCAGAAAAAAGGGTGATTATTTCAGCATTTATCTTAAGAACTCCAGGCAGATAATAAAGACGGGCAGCAGGGAAGATATCCAAGGTATTCCATGGATTTTTAGATTATATTTAATTATATGCAAATATGTCCATACAGTTCACCTGTTGCTCATGTGCTCATTTGTATTTCTATATATTTTTTATTACCAAGACACAATGAAATACCATCTACTAGATTTATTGCCCGCAGGTATGATCTGCAACCTAAGCTGGAGGTCAAAATCTGAAGGGAAAGGAAGTTTAAGAAGTATGTCTTAAATTGGAGTTTCTGTGCCCAGTCTTGCACTTGCAATAAACAGAGTCCCTGGAATGCATACAATGCTGAGCAGAGCACATGTCATTTACACAAGCCAAAAAAAATCACTGCTGGTTGGAGAACATTGCCCTCCAGCAACTGTGGAGTAAAGTCACACATCAGGTGCCCACCAGCCTGCCTAGAACTTTCAGAACAAGAGATCTATTTTTATGTCCTGCAGAGAAAAAAAATCAGATCAGATATATATGCACACATTTACATATACACATGCTATGAATAACATAAAAAAGTAAAGCTCTTTATTTCAGCTTACACATACACCCCATCACGCTAATCCTCTTACAGCAGAAAACAATGGAGGAAATTATGGAATAAAAATTAACATAGTTAAGAGCAAAAATATTCTGAAAAGAACCATAGAGAGCAAACTATTTGTAGTGCCTTACTTTGAAAACTGCTGGTATTTTACATATCTTACCACAGACCAAATCTTGATCCTTGTATATTTTCATAACAACTTGATTATCTCAAAAGTTATCACTTGCAAAAAAAAAATACACAAAAACTTCAAACTAATAATTGCCATGAAAAACATTACAGCAACCACCAAGTTTTTACTACAGGTAGAGAGACTTCAAGTTCTTGCACAGACAGGTTGCCAAGCCTAGGAAAACAGGATGCTTCTAAGCCTGGCCTAACATTGCTGTCCCTGAAGGAAGAGGTTTGAAGCCCAACTGTGCTGATGTCGTTTCTGGTAGATTCTCCACTTGTTTTGCTTCCTACTTTTTACTTTTTTTTTCCTGCAGTGGGCACATTCCATTAGAAATAATGACTGTCTGCCAGTGTGCACATTAGCTTCTGTTTCCCCTCACCTTCAGAGTCTCTTATACTTCAAAAAAAGGACCCAAAAAAAAACCAAAGCCACTGGATTGTATAGATTCACTTTGGGTTGTTTTAGCAGAGGGGAGTCAGTGAAGACAGGAGATATTACATTCCAAGACAAAGTAGAAAGACAGACAGTGAAACAAGAATATAACCAAATTCTGTCCTCAGATTTGAAAAGTAGCTCACTACCTAAGCTATACACTAAAACTCTTGTTTGAATGAGAATCATAAAACTACTGGGGAGCAAGGCTGTATGAGGTTTTCCATTTGCTTTATTATTCGCTATCACTTTATAGAATACCATTACATAAAATAAGAGCTTTAAAATAGTTTCCAAACCAATCTCTTGTTGAATCAGGTGGCTGTCACCAATTTCCATGATTTATATTGAAAAAGAAAGAAAAATGTCACTGCTCAGAAAAGCATCAAGATTGATATAATGACAATGATTGGTATGAGTAACAGAATTAAAATGTAGCTTTTAAAACACTTGATCCAATGCTCCCTGAGTCCTGAATTCCAAGACATCACTTTTTGGATTCTGCAAAGGAGCCCTTGTATTGTATTTTTATTTGTTAGAAAAATACACTAGGATTGTTACACATAGACAATGGTATTATTAACAAAGAAAAGCTCACCGTGCAACCTCTGAACAATAGG
This sequence comes from Pavo muticus, assembly GCA_016647715.1. Lineage (NCBI taxonomy): Eukaryota > Metazoa > Chordata > Aves > Galliformes > Phasianidae > Pavo > Pavo muticus. The sequence goes on from JACDJE010000057.1 coordinate 671,606, forward strand.
CTTTTTCACTATAATGTTTCTTGGGAATTATAGTATTAGATTAATGAGAAGTGCAAATGTTTTAACAACTCAATCTCCAGAGCAATGAGTCATTCCTAAATGCAGAATAGCAATAACATTAAAAACAGCTTATGTGATGCTGTATTCTACACCCTATAGGTATAGACCATCTGATCTCAATAGAGGAGAACAGATGCAGAAAGGTCCCATAGAAATAAGAAGGCTAAGTAGACACAGAAAACATTGTAGCAATGTCTGTTGAATCTATACTCAAAGAGATAAAACTAATGCTAAACAGCTGCAGAAATAACTGAGGTAAGAGTCTGACCATCAGATAGAGGTATGAGCAAAAAATACTTCACAGCCACCAACCACAGGCAGCAAAATGAGACAGCTGTTTCCCTGATCTTTCTCCTATACCAGTGGGACTTAATCACCATCTTCTGGAGTGTAATTCAGAGCAGAAGACTAATTTAGGTAATACAAATCAACCTCTGGAAGAGCTGGTCCTTCTCCAAGAGTATCACTCACACACAGGAATGCTGCTAGCTGGGGTGGGAGCTGAAGTGCACTTTCTGTCTTGGCTATCTATTGCCAACAGCATCACTAAAGTCATACAAATTGTGCTAAGAAACAGTACAGGTTGAATTTGTACCAGGTTCTCCCTTTTCTCCTAGAAAAGCAAGAAAAACAAGTAAGCAAAAAACAATTTTAAACAGGCTAGTACAAATTGTACTCTTCATGAAAAAAAAAAAAAGCAAAGTTTCAATGTTGATAGTAATTAATAGATACAGTAATAGATGTTAAAGATGTACCACGAAAAGAAGAGGGAATGTTTATCCAAATGTCTCAGTCACCTTCGTTTACAGTGCCTAAAGACCTAACAAATAACAAACTGCTAGTAATCAAATAAATCAGTTCTATCCAGAAATCCCTAGCACACTCTATACAGTGAATAGGCAAGGTAAAATGTTTGTAGTCACAGTGGGAAAATCTCTCTTCATTCAACCCCATATTCTATGTCTTCTATTTACAAAAGCTGGAATCATTCTCTGTATTGACACAGTAACTCAATTTTCATTTCCTTCTGTTTCCAAAGCTATCTCATGCTGAGCACCTTCTTACCTCACAATTTCCAATCCTTTTTTTTTTTTTCCTTATCAAAATGCTCATTCAGAACAGGATCTGACTTCTCCTTCTAGAAGATGGGGACACATGTGCCAGAAAGGCAGATGCATGGCAGGAATGTCTGGCAGCCCTGGAGAGTGGTCCATCCACTGCCCAAACCCAGAACCTTCTGGGAACGCACAGCAAATTGGGTCTACCTTGAAAACTCCAGGGCAAAACCAGAAGGACTGAGGTGCCCCAAGTCCACATAATTGTCTAGATTGGAAAATACCTACATCCATTAGCCTGACCTACAGAGTCCCAACACTAAACTATGTTATTTAGTGCCACATTCATGTCTCTTAAATTCCTCCAGAGATGAGGACCCTAACACTTCTCTGGGCATCCTGTTCCAGTGCTTGACCATCCTCTCTGTGAAGAAATTCTTCCTAAAATCCAATCTAAACTTCCCTTGGTGCAACTTGAGACCATTTCTTTGCTTCCTATTGCTCATCACCAGGGAAAAGAGACCAACACCCTTACCACTGTAATCTACAAGTTCTGTAGGTTCACAAGGAGTTCTACAAATTGGTCTGATTAGGCTCTTAAAGCAAAATCCTCAGCCCTGGCTTAAACTATACCTAGTATACATTCATATGACTATTCCTAAGGTCCTCTAAGGCTGAGAAGTGGCATGCAGCACTTGACCAGAAATTACCAGCATTACACTGGCCTCCTTACTGCTGCGCTGGCCACCAAATGTGTCCCAGAGCCACAGAGAAGACCCTTTCCCACACTGCAGGCTGAGCAGCCCGTGCAACCCTGAGGCCCCAGCAAGCTGTCAGGAACATGGAGGCAGGTAGCTACAGGCATTTGTAGATGAATCTTCAGCAGTTTACCAATTTGAGCTGTGCTTCCTCGTCCCACTGGCTGGCAAATGCTCTCAGCAGCAGAGAGCATACCAATGAAAAACACTTTTCTAAGCTGACAGAAAAAGGCTTATACATGTCAGATTTTTGTAGTGTTCTGCTTTGGGGATGGCTGATAATATGTTTTGAGAATGATCCAGTTTTACTAGAAACCTAAGGATTATTGTATTTCTCACTCCTGAGTGACTGCTAAAAAAGCGCTTTCACAGAGTTAAATAGATTTGAGGGTAAGGTCCATTAGTACGACGAAGGCCAAGATAAGTCTTTTTCTATAGCTGGCAGAAACCCCTTAGTGACATCTTACAAAAGGCCTTATAAAGAGCTAGTAGAGAAAAATCACAGAATGATACTTTAAGCAGAGAGGTAATTTTTTGCCAGATTAACTGTAAGATGCAGCTGCTTGACTTCAAAAAGGTGTTCTGAATAGCCATGAATAATACCAGTCTAATAAATACAGTGAACTTCTCTAACATGAAAAATAAAATCGTGTCCACACACGCTGCCTAGAAAATTCCTCTTTCAGTTTTAAATAAGCTAGAAGTAAGATTTCTCCAAGTCCAAAGCCACCTATCAAACAGGCAGTAAGAGAAAGGGATTCAGTATCTACATGACAATTCAATGACGGATTAAATGTCTCTTCCAATGTGTAAATTGACCCCGAATTATATTGTGACTGAAATTCCTCATTGATCCAATTATATTGTGACTGAAATTCCTCATTGATGCAAAATTAAAACAACTTTGGAAACAGCAAAGTTAATAATTTCATCTGTCAAGTTCTACCTGTACTCATAGATGGCTTGCAGAATCAACAGAACTGGTAAGCCTAAATAGGCTAGAGTTTCACAGTCCAAACAGTCTCTCTCTGTTAGAGAAACAGAGCAACAAGAACAACACGCTGAACAACATGTATCAACCTTAAGCCAGGAGTGCAGTACAAGTAGCTACAGCTGAAATCAACCCTGGGGAAACACCACAGAGGATCAACTCCATTCCTGACTGGGGGTCAGTGTGAGAAGCTGTATACTATTTCCCTACCAGCTGTTCTACAAAGGTGGTAAAAGCACAAAGTAATGATCTGCCAAAACAGTAACATTTCAGACCCTACTTGTTCATGTGACTGAAGTTTCCTTCTTATTTAATCGAGAGAATATTGTGGGAGTTTTTTTCAATAGTATTAACACATTTCTCTGTTCTTCCTGGTGACTAGTGACTCTGAGCTAAATGTGCATCACATGCAAGTGCTTCCCCACATTAGCAATGAAACAACCATACTTAGAGGTACAATCAAGACGTAAAGTACAAAAGATATCATTTCTGAAAGTAATATCTGATCAATTTATAACTGTTACTCCATTTTCAGCCAACATAAATAGGAATCTCCAAATTTTCAAATGGAGCGCACTCTGAGAATTCACTAAGAATCTCAACCACTGTCATTGAACCAGCCTGATGCATTAGTTTCACAAAAACAGGGTTAAATATCCCATTAGTTTTATGTCTTTATTGCTCTCTTTTTTTTAACATGTTAATAAAAATATTAACAGTAAAAATAAGTTTTGTTACTTATATACATTAACTATATTAAATATTTTATGAGTGTTGCTCCACAAGTAATGCCTCCTATTTTATTATTTTGGCCCACAACATCAGAGGTGGATGTTGGTGGTATGGCAGTAGGGAAAATCTCTCTTCATTCTCTTCCCGCCAATATTTCACTCCGTTTTGTTGCTGTGTGACAGATGGCAGCAGAGGGGCACAGTCTGACAGAATGGTGTCTGACATGGAAGCGTGTATGAAAGAGAGTTGTGGAACTGAAGTCCTTCGAGCAGAAAAAGTTGCACTCATTGACATTCACTGATGTTCGCTGAATGTTTATGGATGCCAAACAGTGGATGTGAGCACAGTGAGGTGTTGGGTGATGCGTTTCAGCAGTGGTGATAGCAACTGTGGGTCACTTCCACTGATGCACTGATGTTTTGACAAACATTGCATGCAGGCTCATGTTCATCACTGGCAAAAATGCTTAGCTAATGGTGGTGACTATGCTGAAAAATAGTGTTTTGCAGCTGAGAATTTGCTCTATCAAACAGAGTTACTGTGCTCATTGTAGCTGTTGCAGTTTCCATAGAAATAAATAGGAAGCATTACTTTCGGAGCAACCTACATGTATGCGGCCCAAAACAATCCCTCTTCACACAATGCAGCCCAGGCAAGCCAAAAGGTCAGATACACGTGACTTAACTGACCCTGATTTGAAAGAAAGTACAGGCTGTAGCGCAACAAAAGTGCATCACATTACATGCCAAAGGAAACCAAAGGATTTTCTGAGTACAGTGTAAGGATTTAGCTCCAAACTGATGTGAAGAATTTTGCCAAGGCAGAAAGCCAACTTCTGACAGAAAGAAGAATACCAGATTAAATACCAAATTTTGAAGAGGTGTTAAATTGCTTTTCACCATACTGATTTTCAGGCATGAAAAGGGCGCCAAATTAAGTAAATTCAGAGTTGCGCTCACTCTGCTGGAAGAATAAAAAGTGATACTTCAGACTGCCAAGAGTTTGGTTATTGAATCAAAATATCTTTTTCATTAAAATGCCCATGAGCAAAAATCTAAGCGTGTACAATTTCTAGAAGTTCCACTGCTTGAAAGTACACAGACCTGACATTCAGAAGAAGTTTCCACATTCTCCAGAATTATAAATAGAGATGTAATTATAGGGTTTTATTTTGTCTCCAAAAGTTTCAAATCTTTGGTCTGAGTTGAACGCTATACATTTTTAATTCTTTTGGAGTAAGAAAGTGTTTAAATTAAAAATCTTTTTCTTAGTATCACAATGTAATCATTTATGGTATCGACATCTGAAATATGGTTCCTTCAAAAAGTAGGCCAGAAGATGGGTCGAAATAGGCAGGGTGTGCATCAGCTGCCTATTGTAATTATATCTCATATCCATTCAGCTGAGATGATGACAGTCTAGACACTTAGAGAAAGTTAAACGATTGCCAGGAATAAGGGATGGGAATTCTCTGCAATGGTGACCTAAAGGCTAAGTTGTAGACAACAAAGGAATTATTACCATCTTTTCTAAAATTACTACTTCCTTCTAGAAAACTCTGCCAAGTTCCAAGAAATAAAAATAACAACAGTGGCCTGCTAAGGATACAAGATAACTATAGGAGGATATCTGAGATAACCATTAGGTAATACATTTCTTTGTAGGAATTGATTTTGATGGAAAAAGCATAGCTCATTAATCTTCAAACTGACATAAAGGGCTTGAGAGAACTCTACATTCATTCATCTGCCCAGAAAAGCTCCTCACAGTGTCTTGAACCTCTTGGTCAGTGCCACAACCACAATGCTCACAACGCTTACCACACATTATGGCCAAGAGTTCATGGGTTAACATGAAATGTGTACATCAAATAGACTTGCAAAAATTTAGATGTAAATTTTAAAAAGTATTTTTTCATCATTCAAGAGCAGTCAGTTAACAAAACTTTAACAAGTTATTCTAAGTTAAGGAGTATCTGTCATCAGACGTTTACAGGAAATGTGGCTGTAGCTCGTAAATAGTTAATGAGTATTATTTGCATATAAGGGAAACAACATTTGGAAGATACAATGCAGAAATGCAGACAGTGTACAGAATATGCTTTGCTTCTCAATCTTTTGTTAAATATTTAAGTTGTGGCTTAGATTATTCATTTTCAAGTGTGCCACCAGAAAGCCTAGCTGTGAGTGGGAATAAAAGAATCCATCCCCATGGAAGAAAAATGACATTTATTGTCTCTTTTTCAAGACAGAGCAACTCACATAATCTGTTCATAGAGTTTCTGCAGGATTTACGATAGCTGTGCCTATTTGAGAGGCTATTCAGGCAAATACATTAAACTGGGGGAAAAAAAATCCATTGCATTTTACACTGGTTATGGAATAAATCAGAAAGGATCTGTACATTGTTTTGACCTTTCTTGAAGAAATATTGAAAACTCTTTGAAATTCAATAGATGTGACATATTAGCAAGGTTCAAATATTTCTCTGCAAAAAGCATGGACATTATAAGAGAACCTGCAGTTTATTTCTACTGAAGAGAAGTTGCTTTGAAGGAAGGATAGAAACAGCCCGATTATCTTACTGTAAAAGTTTAATCTGGTAGGAAAGCCTGTTCTTAAAATTGTCCCTTTGAACCTCATCGCACCCAGTGAATGCCACTGTTACACTATGACAAAAACACATTAGCCAAGGGACTAGATCTCAGACAATTAACCACCTTGGTTTACGAAGGAGCACATTTTGTGGTAAATGGAGAGCTTACAATAAGAAAGTTTTAATCAAGCATTAATAAATCATTTAGCTAATTTAACTAGAGACTTTAGGAAACAAATGTAAAGGAAGAGAAGCATCACAACATCATAAAATGGGTGCTACCAGATTTGCTTCAGAATGGGAAGGCGGCAGAAGACCCTTTGCTATGGCTGTTGGGTTAGTGTAGTCACTGGTCACCTCCACTGCCTGTCATCAGGACACTGGCAGAGCAACTGGATTCAACTTCTGTATCCAGCCAGAGCTAAACAGTTTAGAGACCACCAAAGCAAGCAATTTAACAATGAAATGCAGATAAAGTGGTGGTTCAAATAAGAACTGTGTGCTACTGATTAACGCGCAGGAGCTCTTAACGTTCAAGCAATACCTACGGGAAGCTTTCCCAGCATTTTCTGCTGATCTCCTGACACAGCAGTATAACCTTCAAACAGTTTCCCTCTTCCAAACCCACAGCAATATTTTACCTAGCAATGCAAATTCAAGTTGTTTTATATTGCATGCAATCTTTCTAAAAGAAATAAATACTACATGTAGGCTGACCATTGTGTAAAAAATATAAGGATTGTTTTAAAGTAGCTCTTGCTTATGAACAATTAATCAAGCAAGATTAGAAAAATCTTAAGCCTTCAAGAGTTAAGTCATTTCCCCAGAAAAGCACAGAGCACACTGCCAACTCTTCCAGACCATCTCCAGTGAATCACAGCTTCCTAGGCCTCAAACCAAAGCTCTCTCTCTTCCTCTTGGCTGTGTCATCTGATTTGGAGGCTTTATCTCAACACCACGCTTATTTATTATGTAAGGTGATAACTCATTTTCTACATTCAGATTGCAAAGTATTTTAACGTTGGAGTTGGTCAAATCTATTGCTGTGCCTTCATGCTGTCCTTTTGGTGACAGCATTTTAAATGCTGTTCACTTTCCTTGGATAATAACAGGAACGTAAAGATTTTGCAAATTTTACACTTTGATAGCTTCAAACTGCTGATGGAGGTTGAGCAAACATTATTTCTCATAAGCATGGGAAATGTTAACATAATATTTTGACCTGTTACTGTAACAAGACAAGTCTCCTTAGGAATACATCTTATTTTCATTTCAGTATAAATGTCAGATGATGGATAAATTGAAATTGATGTTGAGAGGAGATGTGTAAAACCAGATGACTTCTGATTATGATGTTAACAAGTCAGGCAATTTCCTCTGCAATTATTTCAAGGACAAGGCTGAAATAAGCTTTAATCTTTTTTTTACTATAACCAAACATTGCCTTGACACGTTACTATTTTCAAAAGAATTCCTGAAAAGTAAATAAGGTCAAAGAAGGAAGAGAAAGAACAATTTGTTTTTCCACATCTAACAATATGGTTTTGGAAATGTAGTAATGGGAGATTACTGAATATATACTATAACTTTATTAGTTTGCAGGAAAAAAAATAATCCCCACTTGCCGACGCTTCTATTTAAATCTGCAAAACAACTTAAAATGCAGAAATACTACTGGAGGCAATAGGAAGAAAGAGATAGGCAGATAGAGATATATTTCTCCTTTCACTTCACCTGTCCCCCTTTCTTTCAGCTCCCCACTCATTTGCAAGAACCACTTCTCTTTCCTACCTACGGACTTGTTGTCCTATGGGTAAACCTTCTGATGACAATCATTTATCATACAAGCTAGCAGTTTATGTGAAACTTGGAATTAACACCATGCATCTGAGCATAGACAGAACAACTCAGATATTCCATAAGATATGTCCTACTAAGGAAGGGCAGCTTTCCAGATTTACATAATAACTAGGACTGCTTCAGGTCCTACTATTTTTCAAGCCAATTATATCTGGGAGCTAAAATGTTATGTGCCTATCAAAAATGATATGCACTCCACAATTCAATGCCCAGGAAAACCCTTCACTGTAAACCCATTTGAAGATTTACATTTCTTTTTAGCAGTAGTGGAGCACAAAGCTTTTTAATGCACCTACAGCCAAGAAAAAGCTGAGAGAGATCAGACTAAAAAAGCAACATTCAAATCTATGGGAACATATAATCAGTGTTGGAAGTACTGTCTAAATAAACAGCCCAAGAGAAGACAGTTCTCTTCTGCAACTGCCCATAAAACTGGCAACTCCATGAGAAATTACACAGAAATTGCATTTGTGTACATTGCAATGTATCTGATCATCGATGTATGAAACAAAGGTTCCTGAGTTTGAGCAGGAATGTACTGGTATTGTGAAAGACAAAAGCCCCAGTGGATCCCTCGGACTAATTGCAGAGTGCCTCTCCTCACTGCCTGAACCCCAACAGAGATGGGAAGGACTCTGCTCGACACCAAGGGAATGGGAAGCAGTTTGCACAGTGGCCAACCAGGCTGCACCTCTTCCTGCAACCACTTGCATTTTGGAGCGTAAGATGACATTTGCTTTAGGGAGAACCAATCTGTTCCCTTGGGTCAGACATTTGTTCCCAGACAAAATCATGCAGCACAAGCACAGGCCCTGAAAATCAATACAGTATTTAAAATGACAAGAATGATTTCAAAGTTACTTTTCTGTAAGAAGAATTAAGTCAGCAGCTATGTTTACAGCACATTTACATATAAGTACGAACTTGAAAAAATGACTTAAAATATTTTCTCAAAAGAAAAACCAACGCATTGCTGAAAAAGTACTTTTTACAGTGGACTGCTCCATTTAAAAAACAAAAGTCTGAAAAACAATCCCAGATCAAATCTACTCCAACTAACTAAGCCTGTACGAAAATGTTGCCAACATACTGCATTAAACTTCATAAATTATTTTTGGATAGATTTTGCATTAGGTACAATTAAGCATATTCAGTGGAAAACTTGTCCCACTGTAGATATTTTGTAAGTCTGTGCTTAATATAGTTAGAAGACATCTACGATAGTATAAAAGAACCTTACATCTCACCACAATATTCAAAATTAGTATTTCAAGTTAGACAATGCTGCACATGAGAACCAGAAACCACAGTGAATTTCCTGGGATAAGCAGGGACAAAATAAAACAAACCACTTGATTCTCATTCAATCCTATTTCTAATTTTGATTTAACTCTTTACAACTATGTAGCCTTTCTCCCTCAGAGCTCCTGCTATGCTGCATCCAGCACATCAAGAAAGAGAGGCATGGAGGTTCACAAAGCAGCTGGAAGGTTTTGGTACATTCAGGTCATGAAAGCACACTGCTTAATATAAAGCTTCAAGAGGGAGACTGCCAGAGAGCAGTCACCAGTCATGAGGATATTTGGCCAAAGAGAAAACCTTAAAAACGCACTGTTACGCTCCAGGCTTTCCACTCACTCCCTATAACATGCAGTACAATGGAAGTCTCCTATGGTACATTCAGCAAAATTGCAATGGTGCAACTCTCCACAAGTTTGCTCATCTGCCTGAAACACCTCATATCTGCCAAATGAGCTGAGCCCATGCTCCATCTCCATGGCCCAGAGTCACCTGTCACCTGCAAAAATCCCTCAGGGCTCTGGGACACAAAAGTCCCATTGCAGCCTTCAAATGTCTTTGCTACAAAGGGATGCATGTGGTGCCAGTAAACTTGGGTGCTGTCTGAGCAGCCAGAAAAAAAAATACATTTCTCCTCTCTTTGGTATGCCCAAAGGAGAACAGAACTGGGATGCAAATGTGAGAAGGCAGCAAAGGCACAGATGCCAGATAAATTCCAACAGCTACCACCTACACAGCTGCCACCGCCACCTCAAGGCCTGCACCTCCAAATCCTCTCAGAGGAGGCCATGTGTGTTCTGTCAAATACCTCAAAACATCCACTGCCCACCTCAGCCATCTCACGAGAAGCTCTGGCAGTCACCTCAGCAGCAATCAAATATGGGCCCCATCTTCAAACTGTCATCATTCCTTCTGCTGCTTGGAAAGGCTGTGTAGACTTCAGCTGTACTGAAAGCAACATTGCACATCAGCTCAAGGCTAGAAGAAGGTGGCCTTCAGTTTTTAATAAAGTATTATATTTAGTTGTTCTCGCCTGTAATTTTCTCATACCCTGCTACAAGAGGCATGGAAAGAGTAAACAGATGTATAAGAAGAGTTTTAATGATGCTTTGCCTGTTTGTTTCAGTCAGAGGGTATCGGTTTTTTGTTGCGTTTTTGGTGGTTTTTTTTTTAAACACATGGCAGCAGTTTGCTTTCTATTCTTAGTAACCATCTGAGGCAAAAAGGGCCCATGAAAGAATTGAAGTCCGCAGATGAACTTCCTTTCCGCCAGGATTTTTCTCAGCCATCTCCCCTCCAGTCATGCATGCCAAAATCCCATGCTTTATAGGGGCATCTGTTCTATTCTCTCCAGGCCAAAAAAGGAGACTTTTCAAACCCTTACTACAATTGAGGAAATGTATAGCTCAATGAGCTTAATGTGATTTTCCCATGTACACAGAGCCTGAAGAGCAGTTTTACAACTGGCACCAAAAAGGAAAGTCCCCTTCTCTGCCCTCCCCATTTCCTTCCTCCAGTCACACACTCCCAACTCACTCCTTTCCTATATCTTTTCCTCCTACTGCTCCCCATCTAGCTAACTCTTACCATGTGACTGGGGAACTGAGGTGTCAGCCATGAGTGTAACTCTAAATCAACAGCCAATCTGAAATGTTCTTATGGATCCCTATATTGCTCTAAATGCTTCACCCACTCTTCTTTTATCAACTTGGTATACTTCATATAACAAGAAATACATTTAAAAAAAACCCTCTCTTTCCTATTCTAGCACTACTTCTAGAGACATTATCTCATTTCGTATCATAATAAACAGGGACCCACAGGATTTGACTAAAGACTGATTAATATTGTTTGATACAAAAAGCACATCACCCTGAAACTCCACTGCCTGACTGTTATTTATGGTCACACGTTGGCCTTAACAGCAAAGCTTGGCAACTCCCACTACTGCCAATAGAACAAAGCCGTACCAAAATCGCACTCTGTATACAAACCTCAACTCTAGGTAGCTTTATCCAAGTAAAATATATCCCTTCAAAACTTGTATTTCACAGTAAAAACCATACGATGCTAGAATTCCATCCAATTAGAAACCCACAAAACAAAGATTTTAATCTGTTTCAAATAAACAGATGTCGTAGCACGTATCCACAGACACCGCTGGCATTGCTTTCAGTGAAATCAGTACGAATTAGAACAAAGACAAGAAAAATCTAAGAAAATATGTCCAGGCATTAGCTTCATAAATAAAAGATGATAAAATTAAGCAGAATGTTAGGCATATATTTTTGTGTATTACAATCAGTGTTTGAAAAATACCTCTAGAAAATAGACACAGATTGTTTTATTATGTTTATAAGCTAAATGCAAACCTGAAAAGCTCCTTTTTTCTCTGCAAGCCAAACACATCTCATAATCAGAGGGACACAAAGACTGTAAGAATATATTTAATTATAAAAGAGCCTTTTTAAAAAAAATTTAGATAATTCGGCTGGCCACAATCTTGTTTGCACTCAGTCTTCAAGAAGCCAGAACAGTCCCAGCAGAGAAAGCATAGGCAGCTTTTAGCAGAAGATGTTAGTGCTGGGTACTAAGACCAAAGCCAGTGTTTGTTCTCATGCTGCGCAACTGACCTCTGTGGCTCAGCCTGCAAGTGCACAGACTGGCAGTCTGAGTGTAGGATCAGCACACAGCAGCTCGTCCCCTCACAAGAAGGTAAATCACAGCTAAGCTATCTTAAAGAAAATCAACTAAAAGTACAAGAAAACATTTCTGACACGGCCCAGTTCTCTGGTGAACTTAAGGCTAAGAGGCTTGTTTATGAGAGCAAAACTAAGTCAATATTTTCAAATAGATTTTTAGCGCAAATCTTAGTTTTACCATTCATAAAATTCAATAGGTAATTACACAGCTAGGCAAATGTCCTTAGAGGAAAATAGCAGAATAATGAATTCCCTACATAATTATTTATAGCTGTGTTTTTGAGTGAACACAGTGTAACAGGCATCAAGCCAACATTTAGAGGCAGAAAAAACCCCACAGATTTATAAAACCTTAAATATTTCAGTAAGCATGTCTGTAGCACACAGTCTATTTCACAACCTAATCTGTCTTTACGATACACAGAAATCCCAACAACTTAGACTGCCTCTGTGATTAATCATTAGGATTTAAAATAAAACCTTGACAAAGACAGGTCCAGAAGTGCAAGCACAAAATATGTAATGCTATCAGAACATGCAATTGCTTAAAATAATGTTGCTGGGAAGTGCCACAGTGTTGTCTGCAAAATATTTTGTTTGATGGGTATTTTGGAAAACCCTTGGGAACAAAATCATTACCATGCATCAGTCAAAATGGCAGCAAGTACAGATCAGATCCAATTCAGTCTTTCCTAGCTAACCCCAACAACAAGCTGCTTATCACTCCAAACCTCAGAAAAGATGGTGAAAACACAATGTTCTTTAGCTCCCTAAAGACAATTGATTAAAGTTAGCTAGAAGTTGATTAAAGCATGGTATGTTTCTCCTTCCCAAATACACTGCTTAATTGCTAATATGAGTTCACAACATGGGGAAAAAAAATTCTTCCTTCCCCAGCTGTTGAAAAGTCAAGCAGGAGCTGCTCACAAATGGAAGGAAGTCCAAGCTGTTATTTTCTAATGCTCCAACATCATAAATAATACTATAGAGACAAAATGAAACAAACAATTCTTAAAATAACCCAACAGATAGGAATATGATCCTAAGCATCCTCCTATCATAAGTTTTCAGTATCATAAGCGAAAAACAGAAATAAAAACCCATATCAACAGATAAAGTTCATAGTACAGAGGAGATTTAACTGAATTGAAAAGAACTGCTTTAAAATTTTTATTTTATATATATGTATAAAATTGCTCTTGCTTCAGCTTAATGCTTCTTTTATATGTACCAGTAACAACACTGGATAAATGGCTCTGCTCTTTTTCATTACTCTGAAAAACAAATTTCAATGGAAAAGATCGTTGTGCACAGGGTCGTGCAGAGTGCATTTCATCCTCCTTATACAATAGCAGCAATTCTCAAGCAATTTGAATAAAATATTACTTTGTTCTCTCTCATTCAAATAAAACTAAGTTGGCATTGTTTTTACTACTGTAGCACTTGGTATGCACTGCAGGAAACATGCCAGGAACATACCGGAGCCAGAGGTGCATGTGTCCTTAAGGAAACAGTGAAACACAAACACAATAAAGCTTTGTCAGTGCAAATAATAGACACCGACTGCCTACTCCTACAGTAGCTTTAGTTCAAATGGCCAGTACCTCCATGGACTGAAATGACTGAATCCTGTTTCCAACTTGCTCTTGCACAGTATCTCCACTGCACTGCTCTTATGCATTTTTTCAGGACTAGACATATTTGTTTTCTCTTACCCAGCACCACTTCCCAGCAGTGCTTGCAGCAAGAACCTGCTCGCCTTTCCCAGCACACCCAGTGAAAGGCCAGGTCAGCTGCAGATGACTCAAAAGGACTTTCCAGACATTCTTTCTTGTTTATGAGGAACACAGTGAGATTTCAGCAATAAATGCTCAGGACAACTCCAGGAATCACTCTTGCACATAGGTGGGAGTATTTGTAGAGGAGCATATGGAAGTTGCAGGATAAATTCAGAAGTTAATGTGAAAGGAAGTGAGATGAAAGGAAAGAAGTCAAGGGAGGAAAAAAAAAAAAAAGCATCAATAGGCACAGTGAGCACTGCTGACACAAACAGGTTGTGTGCATCTCATGTGCAGATCACAATAACTGCCAACAAGCCTACAATCAGCTCACCAAGCCAAAACTGACTTCCCAGTTTTGAGGTAACAATAAAATATAATAGATCCTATTATTGGTTCTACTGGTTTTGGATTAATTTGACCATTCTACTTATCTGCTGCACTCATCCATTTCATCAAAGTCTTGGACTCATTTTTTCTCCTGTCAATAAATGGTTATGGCAGAACAATTAAGTTCATTTATATAATGTAAAATATTCTCCAAGACAGAGATGCAGAGAAGGCAATATGCAGCAGCGAGAGGAGGGCAGAGCAGCTGAGCCAGCAGAAAGCAACTGCACTCACTCTGCTTAATGTATGGGGCGTATCTTCGTTAGCATAAGAGAAGAATAAGCAGTCACAGGAAGACCAGGATAGGTAAGCCTGCTGAAGATACAGTCTAGGGTCTGAAATAAACCTCCTAGCACCAACTGTGAAGATGCACTTCTATGCATCTGGTACAACTCAAACTCTACCTGTACATGATTTGCTAGGAGTGTTGTGTGATTTTTATTTTTAGTTTTGGACAATACTACGTAACATATTTATCCATTAACATCCCTTCATTATTTTCACTGACAATATCATATCAAAACTGAGTTTGCCTCAGCAATCTCTTAAATCTCTGATTTTTCCCTGCAGCTCAATTCCCTCCCCCCCTTCAGTCATTTTTGTTGTATCACTTGTGTAACTACTAAAATTGGATTTAGAGAATGATACAAAACTCCTTTGTAAAAATCTGCACTTGAGGTATTTGTGGTCCATGTTTCCTTAGCCCCAGAAATTATACAGACTCCTTTAGACTATAGCTCACCTACCCTGATTTATAAGTCTGTTTTCAAGATTTTGATGAATCATTCCCCACATTCTATAATCAGACAGATCTCCACTGACTACGGTAATCCAACTCAACATCTATATGGAGTTTGAAGATCCATCCTCCTTGCCCTGCTCCTATGAATGATACCAAGAAGAGATACTTAAGACTAATTTCAGACCTCATTTAAATAAACAAGAAAGTCATAGAGCTGTGCGTAGCTGGTGTAAAATAAACACTCTTACTCTGCTAAAAACGTTCCAAGCTGAGCTCAACATCCACGAGGAGCTAAGGAAGACAGCAAAGCAGATTCTTTACAAAGAATTCTTGGGACAGGGAGATCTGTTGCAACTCCTAAACACTACTTTGTCTTTTTCAGAGTATTTTTAAACAGGACAAAATGCCATAAATCAGTGATTTATTGATTCACGGTTTCATCTTTATCTTGTTCACTGCCACTGACAAACTCTCATGATCAAGTAATGTTTCACACCTATATCCAACAGACCTGTCTCTTTCAAATCCATGGCCTATCACAAAACCTTCTAGCATGATCACAGCAGGACAAAGCAGAACACTTTTTGCAAACAGAGGATGCATACTGAAACAACTAATGCAACAGCAATGGAGTCACTGAACGGTTTGAAACTGAGACATGTGCAAGACAAGATGGATGAGAGGGAAGTCGGGTGTTTCCTTATAGTAAAACCAAAAACTCTGCAATTAAAGCTCTTGAGTTCCAGAAACCCTTCAAAAAAAAAGTTGACAAGTCCACATTTGTAGTGCTGCAGCTTAAATCAGCAGGACACAAACAAGTGTATTTCTGGCTCTTTGGATAGGTGCAGTCATGGTACAGCTCTAAGCACCCTTCGTGCTCTCTGGGTTGTACTCTACCATCAGCAGATAGCAGCTCTCTTAGTCCTGTAGCCAAAGGTCCTTCACCATGTTCTTCATTACCTCTGTCGACCAGATCAAGTTGTTCGTCAAGCACCCATCCGTGTCTAGAACACTCATGAGGCTCCATGTAAGAAGGGATCCCAAATACACATGCACAGGAACAGGCTATGGAACCCTGCAGTGCCCCTTCAGCTTTTCCTGGCCTTTCAGCATCTGTTTGATGGGCACAATGCTAGCAGCAATTTCCCCTCCAAACCTTGCCTTTAAATAACACTTTGGAGGAAAGCATAGCAGTGAGCACTGCCTCACACAGCACTATTTTAAGCAGGAAATCCCCAGGACTAGTAGGTTTTGATGCTTTCTCCCAAATGTTGCCACTTTAGGCACTGCCATGAGACTCCACCTCCTCTTCCAGCTTCAATCACCTGACAGCACTACAGAAAAAATAATAATGAAAACTACTATACATGGAAATGAATAAGAAATGAAAAAGTACTTTTCTGCCAAGATCAAAACAATAGCAACCAAATATCCTTCCCTGTCTTGGCAGAAAATTGTACTAATCCTCAGGCTACAGTATCACTCTTTGATTCGACAATTTATAAAACAAAGTTATTTGAACATTAACACCAAGTCCTCCAGACATAAAAGCTGAATACCACGTACCTGGCGTACAAAACTATTAGAGGTAGTGTCAGAAGATGTACTCCCATCTGATCCTTTAAACCGATTTTTTCTTCTTGCCCCTTTACCATAAGACTGTTAAAAAAAAGAAAAAGAAAAACAGATTAGGGATACAATGTTAGTTTGTGTTGCACAGACAGCTCTCAGCGCAAGCTTTACCAGTGCCTACTAGGCCAGCAGAGCTTCAAATGATCAGCTTTGTGCCAATTGATAACCAGTGTTCAGTAAGTAACTGATGGGGCTACACGCGTTTGTGCTCACTAACAAAGTTAGATTTGGCCTATTGAGCTTTGAATGTTTATTTTTTCACATTCAGGTTTGGAGAAGGATTTATAAACGTGTATTATTCACACAAGTCAAAATGACTAAGAAGTACAGCTTGTTTTACAGCTCGCCTAAACGCACAAGCTAGGATGGGGTAACAGAGGGTCAGCCTCAGCACACCACAGCTGTGAGCCAAGTCAGCTGAGGGAACAGCAAACGGTGACCAACAGCTTCTTGATTTAGAAGATATGAACTGAGGATAAACATAAAAACAATGACAATTTAAAAAAAAAAAAAAAAAAGAAAGTTAAATTAAGGAAAAGTAGCATAATAGATAAAGAAGAACTCAATATGAAACTGGAAGGACACACAACTGAACAAGCATTGTTTGAATCTATCAAAAAGACAAAAGGCGAAAGCAAGTAAAAATGGTTAAACTGTGTTTTAGAAATACAGCAAATGACCACTTCCACAAAAAAACCACAAAGTATTTGTTCTGAGAGATGAACACAAACCATAAAAAAATACTGTAAAATAAATGTAAAAAAACCAACATGTGAGAGTTCCAAACCATGTTATTTGCAACCACTTTTTGGGGAATGACAGTAAACCACGTAGTGACCACCTCAAATGCTTCCAGATAAAGCAGAAACTTGCAGATTTGTTCTGTGCAACTACATTAGGCTCCAGCTCTTTAAATCTAGTCATATTTCTAAAGTTCATCTAAACTTGCAATAAAACCATGTCTTGACAACTTCAAATATTATTTTCCTTGAGACTGATAAATGTACTTTATTGTCACTCATTGCTCTGCTTTAAAGGTCACTTTACTAATCTATCTCTCTGGCTCACATCTCCTGTCTTTAAATACCTCCCACAGGTCCCAGCAATAAGCAGGGTCTTTCTCTTCACTTCCAAGGTCTGCTTTGGCATATGCCCAATCTTAGCTCCCATCTTGCGTTCATCACTGAACTTTAAAGTTCCACAATAACTCAGGGGGAAAAAAAACAAAACAAAAAAAAAACCCAAAAACTACAGCAGCCACCCTCACCTGCATGCTGAATTTTCAGTGATTTGTATCGTATCTTCCCCCCAGACCATCTCACTATCCTTTTCCTAAGAGTAAAAACTACCTTACAGAAATTTCACTAATTTCTTTAAAGCATACCACTAAAAATAACTTTTAAAAGCCTTGCTAATAGTGTGCTGATACCTCACTACATTACACTCAGTAATTATATTATTTATTCATTATTATTTTCTGAAACTCTCAGTTCATGCATCCACATCATTCTGCCATCTTTGGCCATAAGCTGCTATTGGTCCTGAGTTTAGGGACGATGAGAAAACTGTGATCAGTGTATTGGAGAATGAGGTTGCAAACATGTTACAATGCAGACAGCAAACCTCAGGATGAAACCCTGTCTGGGTGCACCAAGTGCATCCCTCCCTGGGTTTGGGCAATGTACAGAGCACCAGAAGGAGATCTGGGCACAAGTCCCATCAGCTTTTATAGCAGGAAAGGACAGGCTCAGAGGCAGCTAAAATCTCATGCTGGAAACATCTACTGATCATGACTTCAAAGTCTGAGCTTCGACTCTTAGCTAACAAATGTTAAAGATGACATTTGTTATGTTGGAGCCTAAAAGTAATCGTGGAGGATGACAAATAGCCACTACTAAGTAAGATCATTTTTCAAATCAACAAATGCAGATAGCTTGCCTCCAAGAGATGCAACAGAACAACCTCAGGCTGTATACAGACCACTAATGTTGACTCTGGGGGACTCCAGCATTACACCAGTATTTTAAAAAGAAACAATAGATCTGCCAGCTTGACACTGACTCGCAGCAAAATAATTTAATGTGCTTGAACTAACAATGACTTAAGAGCAACAATCTTCTCCCAAACTGTGGATTTATGGCAAAGACATTTTGCCAAATTAATATGATTTTTACAAAAAGAGAGAGGCTGTGGAGTATCCTCCTCGGAGACTTCAGAAGCCGCCCAGACATGGCCCTGGGCACCTGGTCTGGTTGTCCCTGCTGGAGCAGGGGTTGGGCCACATGGATCCTGAGCATCCCACCAACCTCAGCTCTTCTGGGATTTTGTGAAAACTGAACAAGAATTGGTACTAACGACACATTGCTTAAGGCAGAACTAGAGAAGAGAAGAGAAGAGAAGAGAAGAGAAGAGAAGAGAAGAGAAGAGAAGAGAAGAGAAGAGAAGAGAAGAGAAGAGAAGAGAAGAGAAAGCATAGTGCACATCACGGGGATGAAAATATGACTTTCTGATGAGTCAAGTCAGTCACGAAACATAAATTGAAAAGTGAACCAGGAATGATTGCACGTGGTTGTATTTCTAAAAGGAATCTTTGGCAAAAGAAGAAAATTTTGATCCTACAAAGGACTTTACAGATCTGTAAGAATAAAGAGTAGATTGGAAGCGCTATTACCAGTAAATTATTGAAGAAATTTTCCAGTTATTGTTGGATTAGACGGTTCTTTGCGCATCATCTTTGTTCCACATGATAAGATGGAATATTAAGGTCACATACAATATATACAAATTGCCTCTAACATTGACGATCTTTAAATAAAACAGCTTCTTTTTAAACTAAAATTTTCTAGTTATTAAAAATTGCTATCACTGAAGCAACTACAGTGGCACAGTTACCTGTCAACATTCTGAGCATCTTTTTTCCAGTTTTGTGGAAGGATACAAAAATATATTTACAAAAAGTAAAGATTCAAAGTACTCACATAGTAGCTCAAGTGTATAAAGAATCTGCATAAAGAACTAGGCAATTTCATACATAATGTACACTATAATACTGCGTAATCCCTGAGGAGATACTAGAACAATGAACATATTTTCTCTTCCACAATCACATTTCTGTATTTGTAACCACTTTCTTGAATATTTACTTTACTTATAGAATTATTTATTCAGTTTTATAAGGCAAAAAAATTACTGCAAAAGCAAAATAGGAACAGTACCCAGATTTACAAGGACAAAATAAACAAGACCAGAATAAAAAAGCATTGCAAGCAGAGAGACAAACTGCTTCTCTACCTGCATAGCAACAACTAAAAGCCTTCATTTCAGGCAACATCATAGCCCAAATCCACTCACATGTACTCTTACCTTGATTTTTCAGTTGCTATTTTTTTTTATTTTTTAT